>CAUYON010114578.1:0-186581 GCA_963573935.1 Arctocebus calabarensis | reverse complement strand
GCTGTTGGTTTTTGGTTATCTTAGAGCTATAAGCTCTTCCTGCCCCCTTACTCCTGTTTCCTCTCTCTCATTAAAATCCTGGCTGATAGCTTTCATACGAAGGCTATAATCCAATTATCCCACAAGAAGACAGGAAAGGGGTAAGGGAGGGAAGGGGAGGAGGAGGGTGGGTGGAGAGAGGGTAAATGGTGGGATCACACTTAAGGTGCATCTTAGAAGGGACAGGTGAAATCTACTAAATGCAGAACACACGTTTTCACACAATAAATGAGAAAATCCCATGAAATGTATGTCGAACACTTGGATGAAAATATTTCAGATTGCATATGAATCCCACACACTGTACCCCATGATTGCACTAATGTACACAGCTATGATTTAATAAAAAATAAAAATTAAAAAAAAATCCTGGCTAAGAAAAACTTTTAGGGGACTTTGCACCTAATAACAGCACTTTATCTTAATATAAGTGAAAAAGTAAACATATTTAAAGTAAGTAGAAAGGAGGAAAAAAAGAAAAAAAGAGATACAGAGAAATTAGAAGCCTCTATGTATATACCAGTGCTTTAATTGAAATTTTGTATTTGCAGTTTATTAATTTGGTACCAAGAAAAATGAGCTTCAAACAAAGGATCCCTATGATGACTGTTGATTTAAAAATATACGAGAGGAAAAGCCACATAGCTGGCTGGAGTTCCAGAAAACCTGGTATGCTTTAATATTTGAGAATTCCATTCTGATTCATACTCATGTTTTGAGAACAAAGAAAATCTTATTAATGCGAGTGTCAGTTTAAACCAGCGTCTTAGATAGTGACAACCATCCCAGGGGCTTTTAATTGGTGGTCACACACCCACCATTTAGAATGTTTGTTTTTGTTTGCAGAAGATGTTCAGAAACAAGGGGAAAAAAAAAAGGAAGCAATCCTATTTATAGACACGTATAACCAAACTGAGAGGAAACCAAAATCGGAGTGTTTACAAAAATTTTAAGGCAGGCATGCAGATCAAACAAAATATTAAACCAGGCATGCAGAAGGAACCAAAAGTGAATTCACCAGAAAAAAAAATCTGCTTTCCAGACAGAATGGAAGTTCTGTAGAAACCAGAATTATACTCAGCAGAAACATGAAATAACTTTGCACTGCAAAGGACGTGTCAGAAAAATAAGAACTCTTTTATTATCCCAGGTGGGATGCAAGGCTCTGTATTTAAGGCAGCCTTCCCCAAACCAGATCTCAAATAAAGTCAAAGAACTTTTACAAAAAGAGGTAGGCTTAGCCTGAGAGAAGCAAAGTCTCAAAGGGCTCAGGTGAGTGGGGATCGTGTCCCAGTTCCAAGATGCACAGATTCCTCCGGTAGGTTATTTTGCTTCCCATTCCAACACCATTTCTGTTATCCTAAACAGAGAGGGAGACTCCTTAAGAGAAAACATTTACTCAGGAATAGGCACCTCAAATGGGGAAGTGTGTCATAGTGAACTAGGTGCGTATTCATTAAGGGAGATGGGAAAAGAGGTTTTTAAAGGAAAAATGAGGATTACACGCATGTTTTGAGATCATTATCCTTGGCAAAAAGGATCAATAATGAGGGAGGCATAGGAGTAAATCGGAATTTGGACAGCTGGGCAGATGTCTTTATCAAAGAAGTATTTTGCGTCTAAGATTGTGATGGCCTTTGCTGAGGGTTGTGGTTTTGGGGGATAGCTTTTATCAGGCATTTGTGTATGACAATCCTTTCTTTATGGCCTTCCCTATCTCCACTTTTTTAGGGTTTTTGTTGTTCTTTTTTGTTGTAGTCTTTTTTTTTTTTTTTTAAACACAAGTGACTCCATTTTGACTCCATTTTGATTTACAGCTTTCACAAGGGCTTATTGGCTTCTCCTCCACATCAGCCCACCTTTTTGCTTAAGAACAGGGCAGCTATGCCTCAGTCTATCTCATAACTTGAAAATAATATTAACGTGCTCCAGCCCACCTTTCCCTGCGCAGATTCACAATTGTCATCTGACTTTTTGCAGTGTGCAGGTGCACGCTCCGCCCTGTGTGGCAGAATGGAGGTGTGTTTGCACACAGTCCCCTTTTGAATTTGCTTCTGGTGGGAGTCACAGGTACACAATGTTTGAAAGTCCCGAGGGGGCGAATAGTTCAGTGTCTGTCCAGAAAGAGGGAGTGGCAGGACCCTATGGCATCACAGCATCGGGGATGTCACTGAGCTGTGGGTCAGAAAGCTACGAAGGAGGGTGAGTCTAGGAGTCATTTAGGTTTAGCTGCAGCTTCAGAAAACATTGTGAGGGAGGAAATTCTAGTAACATTGGGCAGGACAACTTATTGACCAAGATAGAATGTACCTCCAAGTTCTGCAAAGGGCTGGGTGTCTGAAATTTAATTATGCACAAGAAATGCAAGGTTAGGTGACATTTCTTCTGTAATCAGGTTGGGGGGTAAGTATAAAGGTTGCTATAAAATCTTTTGCTTCTCTTGAGTCAAGTCCCAGGTGATGGTGATGGAAAAACAAAACAAAAACACTGGTCAGAAGTCAGGCAGACAGCCAGCGAGGCTAAGTCTAACTTCTCTACCCACGAGAACAATCATTTGCTCTCAGAAAGTCAGTGAGCAGCTCCAGAAAACGCCGATGCAGCCGTGGGAGCAAACAGAGCAGATTCAAGTTGAGAAATTTACCAAGAACCATCTATCTTCTAAACCGAGATGAGTGAGGGTAGTTTTAAGACCACTATCTGTGTGTTAGATCCCAAACTTCCTTCCTTTCTCTGTCCCTCTTTCCCTCCCTCTCCTCCCCTTCTCTCCCTCCTTCACTCGTACTCTCCCTTCTTCCTCCTCCTACTCTTTCTTTCTATCTTTCTCCCCTCCCTCTCTCCCTCCCTCAGCCTTCCCCTGCCTCCCCCCTTCTATTTAATTAACAGGCTCCACCTAGGTTTACCCACCCAGTGCATCTGGCTTGGAGGAAGGAGCCCCAGTCCCTCAGCAGGATGGCACCTGTAAAGGCACAGAGATGTGAATCTGCCTGGCTTGACTGGAGGTGGCAGGCAGGCAAGTCTTTCTCTGGAAGGTGCCCTGGGGCAGTGATAGTGGAGGCCAATGCTCAGGTGAGGTAAGGAGGAGAGTGAGGGGCCAGAAGTGTCAGGCTGAGAGGCTGCCAAACATACTAACAGGCTCCTCACATTTTTGAAAACTTCTCAAAAAAAAAAAAAAAAAAAAAAGAAAAGAAAGAAAGAAAGAAAAGAAAAATGAGAGAAACTTTCCCAGGGCTCTGCCTTCCTCAGAGATGAGAAGGCCTGTAACTAACTGACCTACAATTACTCAACAGCCTTGCCACTTCATCCAGAGATCACCTGTCTGAGAACAAAGCCAACACCAAGTTAAATTGACCTGGGAGATAGTGAGTCCTAGAGAGACAGAGGCCAGCCTGCCATTCAGGTTGGTTAAGTTCTTTGGATTTTATTGCTATGCAAGCCAATAAATACCTCAAGCCCCTCTTTATTGCCTAAGACATTTAAGATTATATTTATGCAATAAAGAGGCCTCTCTAATAAAGAGAAGAAACATAATACTCAGAAGATCAGAAGATGGTAAAGCCATACCTATCCATACTTATTCTGATGGATCTCTGCTTCAAGTATCATTTTTTCCTTAAGATTATTTATTTTTCCTTCTTACCAAGACCATCCTTTCAAGGACTTTTCCTGACCCTCCAAGGTAAGTTAGATTCGAGTCATACTAGGACACTGTATTCTTACTTAAAAACATTTGCAACAATTGAAATTATATTTGTTTATTGTGGCTCCCATGAGGGTAAGGAACATGCTTTTTTGTTCATCCTTTTATTCCCAGAAACTCATAAACTGCCTTGTGGATTGCAACTTGTTAATAGACATGTATTGAATTAAAAAAATTTTTTTTCACTGGAGGAGAACCAGAGAGGTTTGCTGGAGAAGCTGGCATCAGGGCCCTGGAGGATGGTGAATCAGTCAGGATGAGTTGTGTGAGGCTGCAGAAACAAATCACTCAGGATCTTAGCTGCAAATGACAACAGGGATTATTTCTTTCTGGTCTGAGTCTATTTGGGCTGCTATAAAAAATACCATGAATGGGCTGCGCCTGTGGTTCAGTGGATAGGGCACCAGCCCCATATACCGAGGGTGGCGGGTTCAAACCCTGCCCAGGCCAAACTGCAACAACAACAAAAATAGCCGGGCGTTAGGGCGGGAGCCTGTAATCTCAGCTACTCGGGAGACTGAGGCAGGAGAATTGCCTAAGTCCAAGAGCTGGAGGCACTCTACCCAGGGTGATAAAGTGAGTCTCTACAAAAAAAAAAAAAAAATGAACTAGGTGGCTTATAAACAACAAAAATTAGTTTCTCTAGGTCCTGGAGGCTGAGATGTCCAAGATCAACATACCAGCATCTGATGAGGGTCTGCTTCCTTATAGACAGTTGCCTTTTTGTAACCTCACATGGAGAAAGGGCCAAGGCAGCTGTCTAGCATCTCTTTCATAAGGGCACTGATCCCATTCATGGAGGCTCCACCCTCATGACCTAGTCACCTCCCAATGGACGTCCCTACCTCCTAACACCATCATAGCAGGGTCAGGTTTCAACATATGCATTTTGAGTGGGGGACACAATCATCCAAACAATAGAAGCCTCCATGTCATATGTCTGTTTGGGGTCAGCTGGGGGCTCAGCTCAGTGCTTTCTTCCCCCAAGCGCAGGGAATGGAGCCGCCACCATTTGGGGTGTCGCCATCCACTGTGGCAAGAGTAAGGATAGCAGGTGAATCACACGCAGAAAGCTCCCTCTTGGCAGTGCCTGTCACTTCCTCTGAACATCCTCTGACAATGCAGGTCTCCGTGACATACCTCACTTCAAGGAGGGGAGGGCAGGAAGCAGGAAAAGTGAAGTGGGTACTGATCAGCCCTGGTAGGTTTCCCAGATGTGCGAGTGAATGAAGTCTCCACAGTGAGCAGGTAGGCAGGCTTTCTAGGAAAGAAGAGAAAACAGCCTGGCACAGACTCCGAGGCAGGGACGAGAAGGGTACACTCAGGGACAAAAGCAAGTGGCTGGAGGAGAACGTGGGGAGGAAGAGACAAGCCCGAACTTGTGGACAGATGTCCCCAATTGCCACATCAGGGAAGGGGTGGTGAATCGAGCAGGAAACAGGAGCAAAGAGTGGTTTAATGAGGCAGGACCTATGAGTTAGGTTTTTCAAGATGACAACTGAGTGTAGGATGAAGGGAACTGGAGGCACAGAGGACACAAGGGAGGCACAGAGGACACAAGGGACCCCCTCCCCACTGAGGGGGTCTCTCTGCAAACAGACCACAAATATTTGCTAAATTCATATTAAGCACATACTGGGTTGAATAGTTTGCCCCCATTCCCCCAAGTTCACAGGCACTTAAAACTTCAGAATATTACTGTATTAAAAAAAAAGACTTCACAGACATATTAATAACTAGGCAGGTTAAGATAAGGCTCCCTAATCCTTTATAAGAAGAGGGGGACAGGGCGGCACCTGTGGTTCAAAGGAGTAGGGCGCCGGCCCCATATACCAGAGGTGGTGGATTCAAACTCGGCCCCCGCCAAAAAACTGCAGAAAGAGAAAAGTGGGGGGAGGTCACACAGAGACACGAGAGGGACATATGATATCAGGGACAGAGATTGGGCTGATGCAGCTATAAGTTAATAAACACCAGGGATTGCCAGGAACCATTTTTCACTAGGGGCTTTAGAGGGAGCAGGGTACTGCCTACATCTCAATTTTGGACTGTTGACTTCCAGAACTGTGAGGTGATACATTCCTGAAGCCAGCCAGTTTGCGGTGATTTGTTATGGCAGTCCTAGGAAACTCATACAAGTTCAGAGTTTGGAGAAACTGATTTTCTTTTTTTTCTTCTTGCTTGCCTCCTCCCTCCATCTCTCTAAAGCCTTTGTTCTTCTTTCCTTCCCTGTCTTCCCCTCATCTCTTCACCCCATCTCTTCCCCCCACCTTCCCCCTTTGAAACATAGTCAGGTTGTCTTCTGTCACCCAGGCTGGAAGTCCTGAGCTCTGAAGTGATCCTCTGACCTGAGTTTCCGAAGTAGCTAAGACTACAGGTGCTGGCTAACTTTCTTATTTTCATTTTTTTGAGAGATGTTGCCCAGGCTGGTCTCAAACTCCTGGTCTCCAGTGCTCCTCTCACTTCAGCCTCACCAATTGCTGGGATTGCAGGCCTGAGCCGCTGCACCAGACTGGAGCTGATCTTCTAGGGGCTATATGTTGTACACTCTTCATTTATGTTTCAAGTAAGGGATTTGTCATGTATCCCAAGCATAGCCTCACATGTAACCTCACCTGAGATGGTTTTCCTTTCACAGTTCTTCCCCTTGCACACAACTGCATATTTATAAGACAGCTTGCAGAGAATGGGGGTAATTTACATTTACGTAGGTAAAGAGCAGGTGGGACTCACTCCACAATGGGGATCATTAAGTAGAAGAAGCCTCATTCCCCTCCCAGCAGAGTCCAAGCAGCAAGACTGTTTGAGTGGATTCAAATAGAAGTGCTTGCGTTCATGAGATTTTTCTCGTGTACACAGCTATGATTCAATAAAAAAAAAAAAAAAATAGAAGTGCTTGCAATGCACTCACTTCCTCAGCCATCTCCAGGCATCAGTTATTGTGCAAGGTGCCGGGCAGGATGACGCGAGATGGTGAGATGAGATGAAATGATGATGGCTGACCTTTTATCGAGAGCTTTCCCTGTGCCAGGCACTGTTCTGGGCTCTGACCACAGAGTAACACATGTATTTCTCACAGTGACCCCAGCTTGGTACGAGAAGCAGATTGATAAGAAAGCCAAGGCAAGAAACTAAACAATTTACCCCAAAATATACAGCTGGTGAGTGGCAGACATAAGATACAAAGGCTCACCCAAGAAATGCCAGTGGCGGCTTCCAGGAAGAAGAAAATGGGGAAGTGAGGGGAGGGGACAAAGGCCAGTGCCTTACCAAGCAAGTTTTGAAGAATTATTTAGTGTATTGTTCAAACACTAAAAAGAGAGAGGAGATGAGGATTCAGACGTGTGTGCATATGCCTACTATGAGAAGTCTGGGTGAGAGGAGTAGGGCTGCTGCAGCTGGAGGGCCCTTGGATGGAGAGAAGTTGGTTTAGGAGGGTCACTGACTGCTGTGCATTTCTACTTGCTGACTAGAATGATCCAGAAGACAGAGAGAGACAGATGCTGTAGGGAAGAGTGGATCCCATGGGAGCTGAGGACTGGAACTGGGGTGACACTGGCTCTTCAGGGACAATCTGTCATTTTAATAGGAGAGAAAAGAATATGAGGTTGCAGCAATGGGCCAGCAAAGTGTGGTGAAAGTCCTGATGGTTCCTCTCACCCATTTCCTCCATGCACAGAGAGGTTGAGTCACTTGCCAGAGGTACCACAGCTTGTAAACAGCAAAGTCACATTTGAGCCAAGATCACTGTATTCTCCCCCATGAATTCCAGATGTCTCCTGTGTTTCTCCCACCTCCAACTACCCATGGAGTCTAAGAAAGCAGGTTGGGAACAGACAATTCCTATGGTCACTTTAGTTATCATAGAATATTCCAGGATAAAATCGAAGGTGTTGTTCAACAGAAATTTCCAGTAGACATTGGCCCAGAAAATCCAGTCTCGCCCTGTGATGGATTTGCAGCGCATGTGCCGTTACTAGGCAGACCTGATCCTAGTGCTGACCAGTGAGAAAGAGAAATAATTCCAACAGTTCAGTGCAGTTGCGCCCACATTCAGCTCCCAGAGCTTCTGCTGCCTCAGCTGGCCAGGGCTGGGGGCTGTGCACAGCCAGCGCTCTGCTCCCCGTGGTGACCCTTTCATATGACGAGTACCGTCCACCCGTGTGTGCAACCAGGGTCAGACTACAGCACAACCACCTTAGCTGAATATGAGGAAACTACTTCATCTGGTGCTCAGTGGAAGAAAAACTTCACTGCAACATGAAAGAAAAACTACCGAGAGAGCCAGTGCAGGATACAAATGGCGTCCTCCTCAGGACGTTTCCAAGGTGATCTGAACTCTGGTTTTATTAGCAGAATGCCGCTATCAATTCCTTTCTCCTCTCTCTGCTCTTTTCTTCTCACTCCGCTTCTTCTTCTCCTGTCCTCTGCCTTGCTCAATGCTAATGGTCCTCCAGAAAGTTGGAATGCAAGCCCAGCCTTCCTTCGAGCTTCAAGCTGAAGAGCTGGGCTGTTCTTTGTGTCCTGCCCTGAAGTCTTCATCAAAGGGACGGGCAATGGCCTCCAATGGCCTCCTCTGGCTAAACACCCTTCTCCAACCCACACAGGAGGGTTTCTTTGTTACTGAAGGAGTAGGCAGCCTCCTCCATGCTTTTGAAGTTAATACTCTGTGTCATGAGCAGATAACAAACCACAGGTGCTCACTCAACAAATAGTCAAAAAAAGGGAGTCTGGGGGGAATGTATGTATGTAAGTGGGGTTAAAGAAAACTGTTTCACCTGCTAGATCAGGGAGGGTCCTCAGACAACAAGATGGCTCCCACGGAGGCGAATGTTTTGTTCATGACCATGACCTTAGGGTCCAGAATGGTGCCTGGGCTCAGAAGCTCCACTTAGCCACCTTGGTGCATGGATGAGAAATGAGTCTTAGGACGCTCTCTGTTGTGTCCTCAAAGAAAGGGCTATGTCTTTTCAGACTTTTCCCAGTGGCCCAGCAGAGGACCTGGCTCAGAGCAGGATCTCGATTCTGTCATTTGCAGAATGACAGTTTAATTAAGTGTCAGGGCCTATGGAGGCAAACAGGAATGCCTGGTCCCCTACCTTGAGGACAGCGTGGGCTGGTGGAGAAAAGGTTTTCAGTTCAGTGGAAAGTGGGGGGGGGGACAGGAAGTGCGGGTTCTGAGCTTTCCCTAGTTCTGGCCCTGGACTCAGTGTCATGTTCAAGTCTGGGAAGGTAGCCTGAGATCAGTGACCATGTGAGCTGTGAGTCAGTTTTCCTTTATTCATAAAAGTGATGCTCCTCCAGCCCAGCTGCCCATGAGAAACCACCTGGAGAGTTTAGTCAAAACTCCCTGTGCCAGCTCACTCTCCTCTGCCTGAGATTCTGATCTACTCGGACTGGGGCATCTCCTGTGCAGTAAGGGTTGGGAGCTGCTGCTTTCTTGGGGCAGAGGAGAGGATGCAGGCAGTAGTTACCCAAAAACTGCACAGCAGAGCAGGACAGTGCTAAGATTGGAAAGGGTGTGTCATGCAAGCTTAGGAAACCAGTAGAGAAAGGGGCAAGGATCCTCCCTTCTGGCCAGGGATTGTGGGGCAGGGGAGAGGAGCCCAAGGCACCAGGCCTATGGATGCGGTGGGCAAAATGGACGAGATTAAACGGGAGCCAGAATTTCAGCAGAGAGCTGAGGCGACGAGGAAGAAGCGCAGACGGAGAATCGCAGGGAGCTGGGAGTTGGTGGGGATGCAGCAAAGGAGGCAGCTGCCTTTGGCAGGCGGCTGGGAGGTGTGGGGGTGTAGCTGAACCAACTAGACCTGGAGGAAATGAAGGGAGTCGCCCAGAGGGAATGTTAGGGCGTGGCGCGAAGAGACTCTTAGAAGAAACTCTGAGGCAGAGATGGGGGTCGCTGGGCCCCGCGGATACACAAGGACGTCCACATACACACGCACGAGCGCGCACATGCACACACGCGTCCCCTTTGCACAAACGCCCGCCGCACACGCCGAGGACTGGGCCTCTTAGGGGACAGCAAAGCCGAACCTCAGCTCCGGAGTCCAGGGGAGGCCCCTCCCCGCCGCGCCCTTACAAAGGCTTGCGCAACAGGCTGCGGCGGGAGCCGAGCGCGCCCGGGAGGAGGGAGCGGGGAAGGGGTGTGTCCCCGCTGCGTGCGAGGCCGAGAAGGTCGGGGAGGGGCGAGGAGCGGGGGCGGGGCCGCAGCGCCTATAAAGTCGCCCTCCGCCGGGACATAAACAAACCCCGCCTGGCTCTCCGCTCGCGCGCCGGATCGCCACCCTCCTCACCACCCTCTTCGGCTCCCTCTGGACTCTCAGCCGCCCACCGAGCCACCGGCTCCTTTCCTTCCTCCCTCGGCTTTAGGTAAGCCCGACGACGCCCTTTCTCCCCGGCACGACGAGGGGCAGAAAGGGGTCGCCCGCTGGGTGCAGCTGGAGCTCCGGAAGAGCCCTTAGTGGCCCCGTGGACTCCAAGAACAGGTGTCCGGAGCCTCGAGTATGTGGAGACCTGGTGGTGCCGGAGCGAAGGGAAGGGCTTTGGGGCTCCGGCAGCGCCGGAGTCGGGGTTTTGATTGGAGAGAAGGAGGAGGGGAAAGGCAGGTCCCGTTCCACGTTCCCCTGCCGGAGTGGGCTCTGGGGGCCGGGAGGAGGGTGGCGAGCCGACTGGCGGACGCTCGGGTCGGCATTTCCAGCGCGCGTCCGGAATCATAGCTGGCGCCGCCGGCGGGTGGGCGCAGAAGCGGCTGGGGTGTGTGGGTTTTTTGTGTGCGTGTGTGTGTGCGCGCTCGCGTGTGCATGTCTGAGGAAGGGGACGCGCTCGTAAGTGGGTGGGGGTTGGTAGGGTGAGCGGCTTCATCCAGGGGCTAGGGAAGGGGACATGGGTGTGACTGGTTCCCAGACTGGGCAAGGAACGGGTGTGGATCTGAGAGGCTGATGCCTCTTCAGCCCTGGAGCCACGGTGGTGTGTGTGCGTGAGTGCTTCTGTGTTGGTGTGTGTGTGCGTGGAGGTGGAGGGCCTGGGGTGTGTCACAGCGCGTGCGACACGCGCGGGAACAAGTGTGTGCGAGCGCCGCTGGGCAGGGTGGATCCGCTGCCCCAGGTGTCCCCATTGCCGCTGTGGCGGTGTGAGAGGTGGCCGGGGCGAGAGGGCTCTGCGGGGCATTTGGAGGCCCCTAAGCTGGCAGGAGCCCGGAGTGGCGTCATTGTCGCCTCTGCCCACCCTCCCTCACTTTCTTTTCCTTCCCTGTCTCTGGGGCAGGCGAGAGGGGCTCTCCAGCCCTGGGGGCAGGGGGGCAGCTGGAATTGCTCTGAGGTACTGGGAGGTCCGCCGCGGGCTCTGATTGAGCCTTGGGGAGGGGGTTCAGGCTGGGCGTGTGGAATGAGGACAGCTCTAGGGAAACATACTGTCACGCCTGTCAAATTAGTAGCTAGAGCTGGAATTTAGTGGATTGGCTCCTTACCACCACCCGCCCAGTCCTGCTCTTGTCCCCTCTGCTGTCTGCTGTCCCTGGAGGTACTGAGCAGCACCCCTGCGTGGCTTGGAAGTGGAAGGTGCCTAGCAGAGTATCTGGGAGGAAGGGCCCTGGTTCTCTTCCAAGAGCAACGGTGTCCTGGGCACTTGAGTTTGTTTGCTCCCTTCACACTACTGGGGAAGATGAAAGACTCAGAGGGCAGCCAGTGGCCCTGTAGGAGAGCTTTAGACACCCTTAGAATGTCCCCCAGCAGTAGATAACCTCCTACTTCAAATGAGCATATCTAAATATAAACCTGGTTCTTTCCGTGAAAATGCATTTTCAAGGCCAACTTTTCAGCCTACCCGCCTCAGGAGTCCTTACTGAGTTTCAGGTATGTGATTGAAATAAGCGAAGTGCAGAGAGCCCAGCATCTGCCTTCCAGGGGCCCCTGGCCTGGTGGAGGAGAAGCACAGGAGGCTCAGACCTCAGTTTTGTGCCCATGTGCAGCAGCAGAGCCAGCCCCAGGCCGGGGCAGCACAGGATGAGATAGAGCTTGACAGTAAGTCATGGAAAACTTGGTGCCCCCCTGGCCTGTCATTGAGCTTTGTGAGACTCTGTCTCCCACTAGAGGGTAAACTTGTACCAGGCTAAGGAGGAAGACTACCTGCCTCGCCCCATGACCTGGCACCTGGCACATAGGAGGAGTTGAAATATGTCCATGGAATGAACTGAATGTCTCCTTGTGTTCCTCCCATTCGGCTATGACAGCAGGAGGGGAATGCGCTAATGCCACCTTCCCAAGGACGCACTTGAACCTGTATGGACAGAGGTGTTGGATTTGCCTTTAGGGGGACCTGGAACATCTGTTAGGGTCTTTTTTTCTTGAGAAAGTTCTTTTGGAGGGATGAGCAAATTCACGATTGCTAACTATTAGTTTGATTTTTGGAGTGAAGTTAAAAATTCACACAATGCCTGGTCCACCTCTTCCCATGTTGCAAATGAAAGCTGAGACCCAGAGACAGGGAAGGATGTGGCACGGCTGAGCTGGAACTAGAGCTCAGACCCCAGACCCCTTTGCAGAGTCTCCTGGTTGGGACTGAAGGCAGCGAGAAGGGTTCCCAGCCTGATTTTGCCTGTCTACTATGGAGGAGCTAAAGTCAATTGGTGAGGAAACTTTCGAGGCAGAAGAGGAAGAATGTCAGTTTTTTGGGTTTTTTTTTTTAAAGAATATAAATAGGTGTTCTTGAGAGATTAGCAAAATCAGTCTCATGACAAAGGGATCAAGGGCTGCAGACCCCTAGGGTGGCCTTTAACTGGGTCTGGGCTGCACCCCCAAAATGGATGACTGGTCTAAACAGACCTGGGGGGCCGCAGGGGTGCATTGAAACCTGCTGCTCTGACCTTGTCTCTGCATGGACCTGAAGATCACACTGTATGTTCTGATGGCCAAGTCCGGAGAATCCCATCCGAGGCACGACTCAAAGGCCCTGTGCCTCTGGGAGAAATTCACTGTGATGACTCAGCATCTGAGATTCAAGCTGGGTGCAGGCCGGACTCAGGCCTGAAGGGAGGCTAGGGAGGGACAGGACATCCCTCCCCACCCCCAGATCAGACCCTCATCCCCTTTAATCATTGCAAGAGCTCTGCTTGGGCTGTATTGGCTCCACTAAATGGATGAGGAAACTGAGTCCAGGAGAATTTTAGGACTTGCCTATAGCCACATGTCTAAAATTGGAGAGCTAGACTTTGAACCCTGATGGCTGGACTTCAAAGCCTCTGTTCTTTTCCATGACAACATGTTGGGGGCCTTGGAGAAATTAGGTTATAATGAAAAAGTGCCAGGAGTTCTCTGAAGCAGCATGCCTCAGTTTCCTCTTCTGTGAAATGAAAATAACTGACATAGTCTCATTGATATATGTAAATATTGAGTTAGTCTGTGTAAACTGAGAACATTGCCCAGCACGGAACCTGCATGTAGGAGTTTGCACTGCTAATGCCCATGGAAAACATTTTTAAGGCTTCCTCTTAACAAGCAGAGTCTGGGGAAACCCACCCAGGCCTGTGAATATCCCTGCAGATGCTGGACCCAACCTTTAATTTTTACTAAGCTAATACAGGTTGCATAAAAATGTCTTAGGAGCCTTGTCTGAAAACACATTTCCAGGCCTTATCTCCTGAGATTCTGACTTGGTAGATCTGGGATGGGCCAAGGATCCGCCTAATGTCAGGGCTCCCTTGGGGAGAGGAGATGGCAGGAGTGGCCATACAAGCAGGACCTTCCTGGCCAACCTGTGTCCTCAGGGTCTAGCCATTAATGAGTGTGCTATAAATAGCTGTCTTCTGGGTAACATGGCTTGTGGGTCAGGGCATTGCCTCATCCAATCAAGGAAGAAGACATTTTTTCCACCTCTCAGGTCAGTAAATTGAGGCTCAGGCAGGTGACTGTCCAGAATCAAATGAGTAGGGTCCTATTCAAGGTGAGCCACCCTAGCCCTTTTCAAACTCCAGGATTGCCCCTGAAGGCTAGCCAACACATCTTTTGAGAATGAATTGGGTTTCCCAGGGCCATGCAGGTTGCCATTCCTGCCTCCGGAGTGCAGGCTGGTCTGAGACTTGCGTTTTTGCTCTTCCTTTTTCTGTTTGGAGTCAGAGATGGGCAAGATGTTAATCTTTGCTGCAGAACTTGGCCCAGGTGTGTTGGAGGTAGGTGTGCAGGTGGGGGGTGGGGATACTGAAACCCGACAGGACAGAGGTTGCAGGGGTGGAGAGGACACCACTGGGTGGTGGAGTAAAGCAAGGTTCTTGATGTAGGTGCCATTAGAAAAAATACTTGGGGTCCTCTGGGAAAATGATGGGGGAGGGGTGTCAGCTTTGGCTCTGCAGAATAGAAACTGATTACAAAATCAGGTCCACAAACAGGTCCTTCTGACCCAGAGTGTCTGGTTTTCCTGTCAACATTGCATGAATCCTCTTTGATTGTCCAGGCTCCGTCTCTCAGGTCTTTGCAGTCTAGAGGGGTATTCAATTCCCTGAAGGGGTGAAGCTTATTAGCAGTGTGGGGACCTTGAAGGCCTTGCCTGGGAGTTCACCTTTGATTTTATAGGCTTGTCCTCTCCTTACACTAGTGGAAACTTTTCTACCAGGATCAGTTTTAAACCTGCAGAGAGCTGTTCTTAAAGAGAGGAGGCTGGGGCCCAGGTCTCCATCCTGTTCTTCAGTCTCCACCCTCAGCCCCACCCCCTGGGAACCTCGGAGGAGGTTCTTCACGGCCTTCAAACGTGGATGTGAGAGAGTCTTAGGTGGTGGGTAGTTCTAAGGACTCTCCAAGGGAATCCGCACCTCCTCTCTCTTCTCCTTTTTAATCGTGGTACTGGCCTGTGCCAGTCCTCCTTGGCTTTCCTCTCCTGGAGGGAGGTTGAGTGGGTGTCCTCGTGGTATGCGGCACCCTCCATGAATCACCCGGGCTGTGCTTGTCAGTCTGCTTACCCACGTCCCCCCAAGACCTGACAGTTTGGCCTTTTGTAGGCTCTCCTTTAATGGTCTAAAGGACGCCTCTGTTTATTAAGGAAATAACTCGAGCCATTCTGTGCAGGAAAGATTGGAGGGCCATTGCAGAGGGTGGAAATGGGAAGGCCATTTTGGGAAAGAATACTGTGAGTGTGCGGAGCATCCCATCTTGGGACGAAAGGTTCTGTATGAGGAATCCATTTCCTCGTGCTCTGCTAACACTAGTTCCATTTGTGCAATTTCAACAAATTATCTCAGACCATCCAGTGCAGCTCATTCCTGTCCCACAGATTCACAGAATAACCCTCCAAAGTGACCAGTGTCTGCCTCTGGACATCCAGTGACTTGGCGCAGCCCCTTAGACGGTCGTCTTCTCTCCGCCAAGCAAATTACTCAGGCTGCCAGATTCCACTGAGCATCTCCAGGAAGATCCTGGTTGCATTGCAGAAAAGGGGTGGGCTGTGCTGAGATTCCTGACACCTCCCTGTTCCTGCTGGTGTGTTCAGGACACTCTCGCTGACCTCCTGGGTGCTGTGCTCAACTTGAACACATAGAAGTTCAGTTTCAGGTTGGAGCCCGGTGCCCACCCGGGCTCATGAATGCAGCTGTGGCTTATCTGGGACTGAGACTGGGGTTTGCCTTCTCCTTAGTGACACTTTTTTCCGTTCTTCCAATGTCAGACAACTCATTGATGTCTATTGTGCTTCAGGCTTTGTGACAAGCACTGGAGCTTCGAGGGATTCCTGGTCTGGTTGTCTCCTCTGCATGGCATTTGCAGTGTTTTGTTGATTTTGATCACTCTGAGACATTAAACTAGGAAACTTCTGCAGGTGCAGGGAGTCCCCGCCTGGTGTTTGCTAGGTTGATTATGTAAGAGAAACATTGAGAGTGAAGATGGCCAACTTCTTCACCCTCCCCACAGCCTCAAGTTTCAAAAGGTCCAGAAAACACCAAGAGAGCTCATGAACCACTCTGTAGATTTACTTCAAAATCTCTTTGGCAAAGAAACAGCAAAAGAATGTATCTGCAGTAAGGCAGTGGTGTTGGAGTGTATCCCACGGGGGTTTCCTTGAGCTCACTGCAGAGATGGAACTGCTGTCTGGAACTTTCTGAAGAGGTTGCTGTGCCAAACAGCAGCAGCACACATTTATGCCCCCCACCCCCTTTTAAGATCTATTTTATAAAGAGCCCAGTGTGCTGGAAAATATACCAGCTTTCATGTGGCTTTGAATCCAGGCGTGTTTCAGAGGGACAAAATCTGGGCCAGTGGCTGAAACAACAATCGATGCTAAACTGGTCACCCGTCCCCTGGTGTCCCTTTCTCTGCTTCACTGAAGGACACCAGGCAGCTGTTGTCTGCTCTTTCCCACACCTGCAGCTGCAACAAAGGAACCCGTTTTCCATCTTTCCCTCAGTAGGGAGGAATCTAGGCCTGTGGCCTTTAGACAGTCCTGTGGGCCTTTGTTTGTGAACCTCAGGTTGCCCATCTGTAAACTGGGTGTCATAATAATACCTGTTCTCTTCCTGGCACCTCTTTGAAGGGCAGATGAAACAATGCATCTAGTGGACACTTTTTCTAAGTACTGAACTTGCTATATCAGGAAGGCACTTTGGGGGAGAGGTATCTCAGATTGTATGTGAAGCCTACACACTGTACCCCATGATTGAACTAATGTACACAGCTATGATTCAATAACAAAACAAAACAAAACAAAACAGAGAGCTTTCTGGATTTTGGGAAGGAAGCTTAAAAAAGGCCAAGAGGTGCATTTTGCCAAATGCTCGGGCTTGCTCATGGTGACTCAGTGGTGACTATGTGGGATGGAAGGAGAAGCTTGTGACTCCCTAGCTGACTCTCACATATCAAAAGCCTCAGGGTCACATGTAGCCATCATTAGGACATTGTAGCTGGGCAGAGGGTGGGGTAAGGTCTGTGTGTATTTTAGGGTGATATCAACGTGATGTCATTGTCAACTGTTTCCTAATAAGGTTGCTTTAACCTGTATCAGCTTGTTACTTGCTGACTTGGGGCACAACGCTTAACTTCTCTGAGCCTCAGCGTCCCCATTTGTTAAATGGTAGACATGCTGGTGCCTCCCTCCTAGCGTTGCTGAGAAGCACAAATTAATAGAGTTTAGAGCTTAGTCAGCACCGTAGAAGTTGTTCTTCCCACCATTATAGAGGGGTGTCTGTCTGGGGTTTTCATGGTTGCCTACCTGTGGCAGCTCTTCCCTGGTAGGGGGTGATCCCGTAACTTCAAGAAGAGAACATGGATGTTTGTCTGTGGATGCTACATCCGCCCCATCCTGTGGGAGTTCTGGAAGGCCCAGGAAAGTTTTTTCTGGAGGATGTACAGATGGGTCCTGCTGGGCAGCTTAGGTCAGAGGAGAGGCAGAGCTGGGGCGAGGCTCTGGTCTTAACAGATGTGGGTCGGTGGCTGGGAGGAAGGGAAGGCCTTGGTCCAAGGTGCAGGGTTAATCTGGCCTGGGTTGAAGCTGGAGGGGCTCTGGTAAGACACCTGTGGTCCTTTTCTTTGCCGTGCACCTTCCTCCCTAGGTTCTCATTTTCCTCAAGTTTATTATAGACTGTGTGATCACCACAAAACATGCATTGTGCCTACTTCACAGATGGGAAAACCAAGGCCCAGAGAGGGAATGGCATGCTCAGAGTCGTGTAGCAAGATGGTAGCAGGATCCCGTGCCCTAAACCCTAGTTCAGCATTATGGCTGCCCCACTGAGGCTCTGTGTGTCCCTTCAGTGCCCAAGGGACTGGTGGCCTTGGATTGCCTGGGATATCTCTGCTTACTGTCCTCCCAAGCCCTGGGGTCACATTCTTTCTTTCTCCGGGCAGATCCCAGTCCTAGCTTCCCCCAGAACCCATGATCTAGCCAATTGCTGACTGTCTCTGGGTCACTTGATCTGGGAAGGTATTTGCTGAGCCCCTCATGGACCTTTGTTACTCAGTGAATGGCATTGCTGGTGGGGAGGAGTGCTCTGGTGACAATGCATCAGGTCTGATGGCTGGTGACCTCTGTGGCATTTGCCAAACATCTCCCAAACACCCCACTTCTTGCTGGGCCACTCTGGGACTACTGGGTTGTAAAATACTGACTGTGTCCTCAGATGTCCTGTTGTCTCCACGGCAACCAGGAAAGGAAAGCACTCTGATGAGTTACCCAGCAGCTCCCCAGGTCTTCTGCATACCACTGTTTAATTTCAGCCCACTGCTGTTTGTTGAGAGCAGGAGTCAGATGCCCATTGGACAGATGAACAAACCCAGGCAGAGAGGTTAGATAAATTGTTCAGGATCACAATCAGTGGCAATGCCCTGGTCTGACCCACAAGGCTTCCTCCAGCTCCTGGCCACCTTTCCCTTCGCTGCTGTTGATCTTCTCTGAATCCTCCTGGGCAGGTAGGTGGGAAGGACAGAAGTGGCAGTGTGCACCAGTCTGGCGGGCGGCACTGTGACCGAGAGCCCTCTTTTTGGTGCTGAGTGGGGATTTAGCAGAAGGAGACCTGTGCTGTCTGGAGGGGCTTCTGTCTATGCTTCTTGGAGAACAAAGAGGCCTTGGGGGGGGCGGGTGGGCTGGGAGGGCAGCTCCACCTCTCCTGCTAGGGGCTCTCTTTAGCCCTTTCTGGTGGGTCCTGGACATTCTGTAGCCAGGACTTGCCGGGAGGCAGCAGGCAGTGGGCAGGGCTTGGAGTTCCCCCAGGGATGCGGGCAGCTGTTATCCTTGTTGAGCCACACAGGACCCCTGGGTCTGGTGCCAGCATCCCCAATCCAGGTCAAGTCCCAGCAGCTCCTGTCCTGCTGGGGAAGATCGCAGAGGCTGTGAGGTGGTGTCTTCTGTGTCCTCCGTGAGCCTCACACTTTGCAGGGGTGGGGTGGGGGGCACTTTGAATCCCAGAGAAAATGCGTTTTTGAGGAAGAGTGTGGGGAAGAAGGAGTGTGTGCCCTGGACCCAGCTCCAGCCAGGCCACTCTCGCTCAACTGTTCGGGGGAACTCAGGACACTCACTGGGAGTGGAGGTAGTGTTGTGTGAGTGTGAGAAAGTATGTTGGTGAGAGTGTGAGAGAATGTGAGTATGTGTGTTTGTGTACTAGATTGAATAAGAATTGTATCTACACTTTGGAAGGTCTTAGAAAGGAAATCAACAATCAATCGTGTATATCTAACAGACATTTTCTGGATACTCTTTTATACCAGGAACTGCCAAGATCAGCTGGTGGCAACCTGAGTTGATTTTGCACCCAGGGGACATTTTGGGTTGTCAGACCTTGGGGGCATGGTCTGTGGGCATCTGGTAGGTGGGGTCAGGGTTCTGTAAATCTGCCCACATGCTCCTCAACATGTCAGCAGGGCTGAGTGTGAGGACCTCTGTCCTGGAGGTACAGTGGTAGTGAGGACAGCACTCATCCTGCCCTCCAGGGGGACAAGTGGGATTGCCACTCAGCAGGGACGTAGCCCAAGGAGTGAGGGCAGGAGCTGGTTCTGTTTGTTCATGGCCAAATTCCCAGACCAGTCGCATGGTAGGTCCTTGGTGACATAACTTGTGCTGTTAATTTTGTGCTGAGCTCTGTGTTAGGCACATGGGACCTAGTGTGGGAAGAAACCTGTGAATAAGACGTGGCAGTTCAGAGCCTGCTTCCTGCACTCAGGAGCTCTGTGCAGGCAGGTCTGGAGGCATAGGGTAGGGGTGGCTTTTATTGACGTGCGAGCTGCTCCCAGGCCTAAAGCCAGCCTGGTCCCCTTCCCCACACATGAGCAGAGCTTCCTCTGTTTCATCCACTCTCCCTGCAGACTTCAGGCTCCCAGATGCTTACTGGATGGCTCCAAATCAGCTGAATCAGTTGCTTGGGGGACAGTCAAAGTGTCTCCAGACATTGCCAAACGTCTCTGGGAGATAAAGTCACCCCAGTCTAGATAAAGCCTGTGATGTTCCCTAGTAGCTTTACCCTGGGGCTTTCCTAAGGCCCAGTGAGGCTGCTCTAACTCGAAAGCAGATTCTCCGGTACTTGCCATTTCGGGAGATTCAGGCTAATCCAGCCCACTGCCTCCTGGGAAGCTAAGTTGGAGGAAGGAAAAAACACATAGGATGGGGTGAGGGGGTTTCACCAGGTGCACCTGTGGAACCATGAAAGCTGAATGTTTCTATTTTCTGCCCTGAAGGAGGAGGAGGAGGAGAGAGCCCTTGGAGGTTGACGTTATATTCTAAGCTGATCACAGTTTCTGGAAGGCAAGCAGAACTGACCAAACGAGGCTATAGCACAGTTTTCAAGTCACTGAACTCATGGTTGGTTCAGTGACAATTGGAAAGTGAGCTTCACTGGAAGCGTGCTGTGGGGCAGCACTGCTCATCTGTCCAGCCAGCGAGCTGTGGCCTGACTGCACATGGTGTGATGCTAGGAGCTAGAGGGGAGAGTGGGAACAAGACAGGTGAGCCAGCTGCTGGGTGGAGCTCACGGGTGGGGCAAACTCATCTGTGAGAAAGCTAGAGACCCCCAGCTCCACCCTGGGGCTCCTTGCGGAGCAGAAGGTATTAAGAAGAGCCTGTGAAATGAGAAGTCCTTTCACTCTGAGCATGAAGGGTAGTGTTGCCAAGACCCTGGGTTTCTGGAAGGCTCCCTATGCCGTGTAGGCGATGTGTCCCACGGGTCAGGGTCTTGGGACCATGGACCTGCTGAATTAGCAAGACTAACAGACACCAGCTTTTCATGTTTCCTGCCTCCAAGCTGGCGGCTGCCCAGGAATGCTCAGAAATATAAAACCGACTCTGTTTTTGGAATGTTCTGGAGGGTAGACTTTATGCAAAGGCTGCATAAAGCCATTCTTGTGGAACTGGTTATCGACTGGGCAGGATCATGCTGGGGCTCCAGGCCACAGCATCCCAGCGGAGAGCAGGAGCCACCCACGGAATGCCACATGTGGCTTGCAGGGTGGGTCTGTGCGGCCTGCGCCTGCTGGCTGAACTCTCAAGGTATTTCACGGGCTTCTGTCAGTTTCCGGGTCTTCAGAGGAGCCCCGGTTGGAGTTCAGAGCCTGCGTGCTCTCTGTTGTACATCCAAAGGGCCCTGGGCAGCTCAGAGACTCGGGGTTCACTCTGAAGGCAGCATTATGCAGACTTGAGTCAGGCTTTTCTCATGGGGTTTTCAGTTCAGAAGGTCTGGATCTGTGAGCTGGCTGGCCGGGGCTCCTTCCTCTTGGCACTGACTTCTGCTCTCCTCTGCTGCTGGGTAGAACACGTGTCCTTATTCGGCATTCTTTGTGTGCCACCCAAGGTATTGGTGGGCATTTAATTTTTCCAATTTGACTGTGGATCCCTAAGATCATAGCTCAGCTCCCAGATTAAGCTCTGGGAAGTGGGCTCAGTAGGTGGCACTGCCCTGGCCAAGCCTCACTTCCAGGGAGTTGGAGAGGGCAGAACCCGGAGGCTTCCTGAACCCTGCTCCATGCTGCTGGCCACTGTTACTTCCCAGTCCTTCTGCACCTGCCCCGTGCATCTTAGAGACCACGAGGGCACCCTCTGGCCTACCCTGACTTGGCCTACAAAGTGCTTTTTGCCCTGAAGTTCTTTTTTCTTTCAAAATCCCATTGAACATTCAGTGCCCATCACTCTCCTTGGCTTGAGGTTGGCCCTGTGCCTTGCCCCTCCTTTGGTGGCTGAGTGCTGCACAGAGGTGGAGGTGAGGGGTGTGTGGGTATGTGGGTGTGTGTGTGGAGTGGCTAGCTGTGAAGTTGAAGCTTGCACCGTGCCTGGGGGAGGGGGGGCAACTCGTGACCTGTCGTTCGCTTTTAGTTGTCAGCCGTGCAGGTCCCTTCTACCGGATGCAGGGCGGGGTGTCCTGCGTGTGGGCCCAGACTTGAAGTGGGGACCTTGTCAGTCCATCCTGGTCTTCTTTGGAAAGGCCGTTGTGTCTCTGAACCTGTTTCCTCTCCCAGTGGGAGAGGAGTGAGTATATTAAATATACTGTCCCCGTCCCCCAGTGGGAAGACCACAATGGGGCCAGTGTGAGGGGCCGTTTTGTCACCTGTAACACATGGTACAGGAGGTGAGAGCTGCTGGGCAGAGTGAAGGTCCAGCCTTTTGTCCTCTCGTTCCCTGGCCCTGTATTTGCTTCCGTCAGGAAACTTCTCAGCAGGAAGTGCTGACCTCTTGGCCTTTGTTTTCTTGCAGGCAGGTGACAGCAGGAACATGTCTCGGGAGATGCAGGACGTGGACCTTGCAGAGGTGAAGCCTTTGGTGGAGAAAGGAGAGGTGAGTGGAGAAGCTTCTGGAAACCTTCCCCATATGTGCATGTGTGCACACAGCACACCCATATGCCTGTGTGCACACACATGCACACATGTACCCAGCATATGCAGAAACACGTGTACACACACCTGCACATGTGAGTCCACTGCTTCCTTGAAGGCAGAGGGGTGAGAGGCACCGGTTCAAGCCCCAGCTTGGCCACTAAGTGCTATGATGCCCTGGGTCAGGCCCCTTGACCATCTCTCTTGACCTCTCTGCCCACAGCTCACATTTGTAAAGTGAGGGCATTGAATGACAAGTTCTCTGAGCACCTCCAGCTCTGATATCCTGTGGTTCTAGAACATGCAGCTTGGAGCCCAGTTGCGCACAGGCTCGTGCCTCATTCCCTCATGATTAAAAGCTGCATTCTCTGGGGCCACAGTACCTGGGTTTAAATCCTGGCTGTGACACTTTGCAGCTTGCTCTCCACTAACAAACCTGCAACTTGTGCAGGCGATAGCTCCTCATCCATAAAATGATGACACTAGGACTTAGCTCGTGGGCCAGATGAGGATGGAATTAA
This sequence comes from Arctocebus calabarensis, assembly GCA_963573935.1. Lineage (NCBI taxonomy): Eukaryota > Metazoa > Chordata > Mammalia > Primates > Lorisidae > Arctocebus > Arctocebus calabarensis. The sequence goes on along the minus strand of CAUYON010114578.1, from coordinate 164,061 downwards.
TTCACATGGAGCAGTTAGAACTTTGTCTGCTGTGGACGAGATGAGCAGTACGGATCATCCTTTGCAGTCACTTTTATTATCTTTTCAGTGGAACCTCTCCTGTCATCAGAGGCCCCTTCTCTATAGCCTGGGCTGCAGGGTCTGCCCTGCGCTGATTGTTCTGATGTGTGGATGAGCTTTTATATCACACAGCTGACATTGTTTTAAAAGCATGTGTACATCCAATGCTCTCTGAGCCTCATCCCTGGCCTGTGATGATACACCTTTTTAAAAATGTGGAAGCTTAGGCTCAAAAGCAAAGTTACTCTAAGCCAGCTAAATGCTTTAACAAATAATAGTCAGCATGCATTGACCACGACCCGCATGCCTGCTCCTCGGCTGTGGTTGGTGTAAATCCTGGGTTCTGTGATTTTCCTCGTTTCACAGAAAACTCTCAGGGAGTTCAATTTGTCCTTAGTCACATAGTTACAAAGTGGGACTTGGAATCAAACCCAAGCTGGCTGACTTTGGTGAACAGACTGCTCATTAAATTTCTTTGTACTGTACACATAGCTATTCTGTGTGAGGGTTCATAAACTCATGGACTTTTCATTACAAATGTGGGAGTAACTATTTCTATTCCCATTTTGCAGATAAAGTCACTGGTCACAGATGGGAAGGGGATTTCCCAAGTTCGTTTATACAGTTGGCACAGCTAGGATTAGGAACCAAGCTAAGGAAGCTGCAGAAGCCTTGCCCATTATCCTGCGCTCGGATTCTGCAGACCTTTTCTGTACGGGGCCAGGTTTCTGCTGCAGCTACTCCACTTTGCCTTTGTAGCATGAATGCAGCTGTGCACAATATGTGAAATGGGCTTGCTGTGTTCCAACAAAATTTTATTTACAAAAACAGGTGGTGGTCCACAGTCTACCAACCCCGCTGCACGTGGAACAGTCTCTAAATCCATTTCCTTTTCACTGCAGGTCCATGACACAGTCTTAAAAAACAATCAGAAAAACAAAAACTCCTGGGTACTACAGAGTCATATCAATATAGTCTTATTCCCCTCTTACAAAAACCCTGTAAAAACAACATACTACACTTTGCTTTGCTCAACTTAGCATTCCTGGAGATCTTTCTAGCATTAGTCCACAGTGCCCTTAGTTTTCTCTTCCCAGCTACGTAGGAATTCACCAAATTTATCTGTGTTTTCCCAGCCTTTTGCCGTTGCAAACAGTGCTGAGGGTACTTGACCCTCCCTGTATTTTTCGTGTATGTCATTTGATATGTCTGCAGGTGCAGCTCTGATCAGAAGTAGCTCACAGGGTCCAAGGTTAAATGCATTTTAAGAGACGTTATTTATGGGTTTCAAGGAGCCCACTGGTATCCTCAGAACATTTTATGTTTGGAACAGACATCTAAGAGTTTTTTTACTCCAGGTTACAGGCTCGTCCATCTCTAAGGGGAAACTTACCTTTTCTTTCAAGGTTTAGATGGACATGAATTCCTCCCAATCCCTTAGATTAACCCAAGTGTTTCCAGTTAGACTTGCTGTTGGGAAGTTCTTCCTCACAATGGACTACCATGTATGCTGGTTGACACTTTGAAGTTTGGAGTTGTACCAAATGGCTTCCTTCAGTCCCTAGGACCACCACACACTCACATACGTGTACATATTTACACACACACTGGCTGTAGGTGTCGGCTACCCTTGCTTCCACCGGGCTTTACCAAAACTTTCTGATGTTCTTGTCCATAGCTCAAGGGATGCCCATAGCAGGGCAACTGCAATCCTCTGTCTCCCAGACCCTGCTGTCCAAGGGGGGCCGTTCTATTTCCTGCCCCTCTTTGCATTTGGCTCTGCTGAATTGTCTTTTCTCCTGGCAGGAGGTGGTGGGTCAGGATGGTGCTAGGTTTTTGGAGAATGTTTAAAATCTCTTGATCTGGAGGAAAATATGCCAGGAATATCTCTTAGGAACATTGGCCCACCGAGGCTGCACTTCCTCCTTGGAGTTACACTCTCATTGTTCCTCAGGGGACAAGGACCCTGCCCTGTCTTCCTGAACCTGTCCTACCACGAACAGCTCTGATGAAAAATGGAATTTAGGCTGAAATTGAGATTTTTTTTTTTTAGATTGAGGAAAATTTTTAGAGATCTTTACTCTCCCACTCACAAAAGGTTGGATTTGAATTCAGAATCTAGATGGTGGCAGCCGTGGAAAACATGTAAGGAGGATCGTGGTCCGGTTTGGGTTTTAAAAGTGTAGCTCGGGGAGGCTGGAGACAGGGAGGCCAGGTAACAGCCAGATACAGCCAGATACAGTCCTGAGTCTCTGGAGCATGTGTCAGTTTAGCCTTCCAGATTTTTATTTACCAAGGCTACCATCAAAAAGGAACCCAGCTAATGTGGTCTTTTTATTTTTTAATTTAATTATTTTTTTTTACTGGACTGCTCTTCTTTGAGCTGAAAAGGAGAGGGAAAATCTCTCTTTGACAGGAATTAGGAGGCTCCCCAGAGGTGGGAGAGGAGAGATGGATCCGGAGAGCCTCATGAGCTCTAACACTATTTCCCACCCGAGGGATGGAACTGACGATCTCTCTGTCTCTTCACAGACCATCACCGGCCTGCTGCAAGAGTTCGATGTTCAGGCAAGTAGAGGATGTGGCTTCCTTCCCCCTCCCACCCCACTCCAGCCCCGCTCTTTCCTTCCCTCTTTCCATTGGTTTGAAGTAGATCCTTGTTCAAACGTCGGGGTGGGGGGCACGGGGAGAGAAGGGAGTGGTCTCAGCTAGGTCTTCCTCCTCAGCAGCTGGTCCTGGACAGACGCTGCTCTGCGTGCCAGCCAGAGAAGCAGGAGCCAGCCGGTTTCCCTGAAAGTAGGGAAAGTAGGGCACAGGCCCCTTCCCTAGGCCCTAATTGCTGGACAAAGCTATGGGGCCTGTGTGCTGGAGGGGTTGGGGCCCCATTAGGGGCAGGGACAGAGGCAAAGGCTCAATATTCTTGGCTCTGCTTGAGAAAGTGAAACCAGCCTTCTCTTTGGTTTACCAGCCCAGGACTGAAATGTGTCTTTCCTTACTTGGGGTTGGTGAGAGCACCAGGGGGTGCAGGTTAGCTGTGCCCATGAACAAGCTCTCAGGAGAGCGGACTGGACTCTCAGCCGAGGGTGGGTCAGAACTTCAGAAATGCCCAGGCCTGGGCTCCTTATTCCCATGCTCGGCTGGGCCCCTGGGGTGGCGGGGCCGGAAGCCTGTGCGTATTGGGCAGCTGTGGTCTCTCTGAAAGGGACGGGAGGGCTCTGGACATGCCACAGGCTCATGGGTACCTGCGCAGGCACAGGTGTCCCTGCCTCGGCTCACTCCTTCTCTCCACCCGGCCCCCCAGCTCCATGCTCCTCTTGAATGTCCTGTTTCAGTGATGCTCCCCACCCTTCAGAGGCAGGGATCTTGCATTGTCTTTGGAAGGCAGGGGGAAGTTGGATGGTGCGTGAGAAGTGTTGGTTAGCCTGGGGCCTTCAAATGCCACAGCCAAGGTGTATGGCCCGTAGTGCATTTGAGTGTCATTCTGGCTGTGTCACGCTGTACCCAGAGGTCACCCTAATTTAAAGAGTGCTGTGGGACTGTTGGGGTGCATCCAAAGTGTTGGTTTCTGTCTGACCGCTTGCCTTCTCTGAAGACAACACATCTCTGCTATGTACTTGACTCGTTCAGAACATACTTGTTAGGCTACCATGGTGCACCAGGTTCTGGACATCCAGGCACATGTATGACTCCTTTAGACTGCAGGGGACCCTCCACTTAGCCCTGACAGCCTTATAAATTAGAGATCATTGTCTCTGTTCTTCAAACATTGGAAACTGAGCCTCAAAGAGGTTAGGTAAGCTTGGCTTTCAGCTGCCATGGTACCAGTAGGATTTAACTATAAAATAAAAATGTGCTTTTACAGCCTCCTAGCAAAGTCCATAGGGACCAAGAGCAGGAGCCCTGAGCAGAGGGATGGTAGCCAGCCATCAAGTGACGGTCACACTTTCCTTGAAGGGTGACATTATGAGTGCTTAGTGACCCCTGATGTCAGGGGACACCTGAGGCACTCTGCAAGGACACCTGGAACTGAGGTGGGCAATTTCTACACTAGGGTTCATGATTAGAAGCAGCAGAGCTGGGAGACACAGGCCCTTCATGACCCCAGGAGCAGCCCCCTGACTAATCCGCCCTGTGTTTATAGCATCATTGCTGTCCCATCTCTTGGTACATCTGTGGTGATGAATTCAGACTCAGGCTGGCTTCTCTCCATTTTATGAATGAAGAAATTGAAACTAAACTTGCCTAAGGTCAGGTCACTGCTAAGACATCATGCCATCCTGAAAAAAAGCATCGTGTTTTTTTATTTTTTATGAGTCAGCCTGGTGCAGATTGAAGTCTAGCTGACCTCTCAAGCTGTGTACCTTTGAACAAGTTACTAAACTTTTCTGAGCCTAGGTTGTACTCCCTCCATGAAAATGCAGTAGTAATAGTTGAGACTTTTGAATACTTACTATTAATTTATTTAATTAAATGCATTCATTTAATCTTCACAAAAGCCCTGGGGCTTCTGGTGGCATCTTTTTACAGGTGAACATGGTCTTGTGGTCACAAAGCCAGTGAGATGGGGGTAGGACACACAGCCAGCCACCGATCGAGGTCACCTTATCCCAACTCCTCCTGCTGTCCCCTCCCCAGTGACACCAGTGGAGTTCATGGCAGGGACCAGAGTTCAAAGCACAGGCCACACTCCGCAAGCATGCAGGGCACAGGCTTGAGGGGGGCGGGGAAGTGGTCCCTGATGCCTGGACCTAAGCCACCAGCTTCTCTCTCCACATCGCCTGAGGGTGAGAGGAAATGTGGACAGAGCAGAAACAGGCTTTTAGACATACCTTGTGTCCCTCCCCGCTGGGCAAGTGGGCTGGCGGAGCCTGCAGCCCTGTTGGAGCCAGAAGCAGAGCTCCCTGGCAGGCTCAGCCCATCCTCGTGCACAGGTGCAGGAATAGGTGGGCAGCTCCTTGAGGGCCCCAGGATGTGCTTGGAAGTGGCTTAGAGTAACCAGGCTAGGAGAGGACATCTGGTCACCCTTGTCCTGCTCACCACCACCCAGCCATGTCTAGCATGTTTAGGCCCACGGTGACTCAGTCCATTAACTCCGTGCACTTACCGGGACATCATGGGATGGGAGGACCTGAAACTTGGTCTTTAAGGAGTGCCACATCTCATGTGGGTTCCTGTTCCACTTTCTTGTACTTGTTGGAGAAGAAGAGAGTGAGCATTGGGAAGTGACTCCCCTGAGAGTCCCCCGGTGGTGCCAGGCCCTGGGTTTTCCCTCTCCAGGTCCTGAGAGCTTCCTGTTCTGCATACACCAATGCAGTGACATTTGTGAGCACTTTCTACCATCTGGGCCCTGTATCTCCTGTGGCGCCTCAACAGTCTCATGAGAGATGTCCTTATCCTCGTCATTCATATGGGGAAACTGAGGCCAGAGTGGTGGCACTGGGACGGACAACCCGTCCAGGTTGGAAGATGTCCTTACTGCGCTGGCTCCCTGAGTCCCCTCCCTGGAGCAGGAGTGTTACCTTCTTTCTCTGCTTTGCAGACCCTGGATGTGGGGAAGTGCTCAGGGGAAGGAGATGTGAGGGGCTTGTCTTGAGATTTATCTAGTTCAACCCTTCATTTTACAGCTGGGGACAATGAGGGACAGAGAGCAGGGAGGCCACTCATTCAGGGCTGCATGGTGGGCAGCTAAGAGCGGTGACAGCTGGCCTGCCTTCCGGACATTGCCTTCAGGGAATGGGGAGACATGGGGGCCAGGACAGTCGGAGCCGTAACAGGTGCAGCTGCTATGGCCCCTGGTCCCTGTTATTTGATTGGTTCTCTGGGTTGACCACAGCTAGAAATTGGCAGCTCCATGGGCCATCTGATCACTTAGGACGGGACCGGGCCACCCCAGCCTCCCTCGCTGACGGGAGCCACCATAACCTGCCCTGTCTGTGGTTGAAACATCAGCTTGCTGAGCCTTCCTCAGGGGAGTGGGTCCTTGGCACTGTGGCTGTGTCTCTTTGGGCAGCGTTGAGCCTGTCCCCTCCTTAGGCTTTGGCTGCATTCTAGGGCAGAAAGAGTGGGCTGCAAACCCCAGCTGTGCCTTCTCCTGGTTATTTGACCTGGGGCAAGTTGCTTCACTTCCCTTCAGCCTCCATTTCCTCATCTGTGAAATGGGGAGCCGACTGCAGCCTTGTTAAGCAGCAGAGTGATGAGTGAAGACAATGGCATGGTGGGTCAGTGCTGGGTCACATGTGATACCCCATCTACTAACTGTGGTGGGGGTTTCCCCACGGGAATCTTTTATTGCAGTAAATATATACAACATGAACTATACCCTGGTAATCATTTCGAGTGCAGTTTGGTGACATTGTGTACATTCTTACCGTGGTGGGGCCACCTTCATCTGCCTCTAAGTCTCCTTTCCTCTGCAGAACTGAAACTCCATCCCTTTGCACAGCGGCTGCTCCCGACCCTCTCCTTCCAGACCCTGGGAGCCCCATTCTGGGTTCCATCCACTTAGCATCGCGGTTTGAGGCTCATCCTTGTTGTACATGTGTCTGAATCTCCCTCCCATGTAAGGCTGAGCCATTTTCTGCTGTAGATCTGCACCTCGTTTTCCTGCGCTCTTCATTCACTGAGGGACACCTGGGCGGCTTCCACCTTTGCAGTTCTATAAATAATGCTTCTGTGGACACGCGTGTGCAGGTATTTCTTCAAGAGACCCTGCCTTTAATTCCTTTGAGTGTGTAGCCAGAAGTGGAAGTCCTGGGTATCTGGTTATTATGGATTTTTAAAATCTTGGTTATTAATTCTGGAAAACCTAGACAGCATAGTTCACCTGTTCCCTGTCAAGATAGTTGCTCACTTCTGTGTCTCTCTTGAAAGTTCTCCCAGCACTTGTGTGTTTCTATGTGGGGGCACAGGTGGCTGACAGAGCAGAGAACAGTGCCTGCTGCCAGTGCAGGCCGTCCTAGAAGTGACCCAGGCTGGGGTGGGTGAACGAGCTGCAGGGACATCATTAAAGTGGGGACCATACAGAGAAGCCTGTGTGAGGAGGGTGGCAGAGGTCAGGAAAAAGTTCACCAACACCGTGTACCAGGCCGAGGCTGAGCCCTCCCGGTTAGTCTCCAGAGTTACCTACGAGGTTATTTTTCCTGCCGTGCAATCCTTTGTTCCTTTAACAAATATCCACTTTGTGCCTGGCGTTGGTTTAGGTGCGGAGGATACAGTGGTGGGTGTGACAGGCAGTGAGTGACCCTCATTTCCAGGAACTTCAGTTCTGGCCAAACGCATGCCAGGCATTGTTCTGAGTGCATTGAACATCCAGCTCATCTAATGCTCACAGAAGTCCGTCCATTTACAGAGGGGGAACCCCAAGCACAGAGGTTCAGTAACTTACTTGCCTGAGGTCACAGGGGTGATGAGAAGAATAGGGGTGGGATTGGAGCTCAAGCCAGGGGCTTCCAGACTGTGTGTTTAAACCGCTTTTCTGACTGCCTAAAAGGGAAAAGACAAACATATAAACACACAAATGTGACAATTTTGGTTTCTGTAGATGCTGTGAAGATAATAGTGAAGGGTGGTACGAAGCTGGGTGGTGGGACAAGCATGGCTGGGATGTTTCTCAGGTTGAGGGATCAGGCAAGTGTTCTGAGGAGGTGACATTGCACTGAGGCCTGACGGAGAGATGGAGCCATGTCATCACGCACCTCGGGGAAGCTCTGGGGGATAGACAGGTTATTCGAGGCAGAGGCAGCTGAACATACAAATCCCTCCAGCCTGGATTCTAAACCTTCCAAGGCCAAAGACATGTTAACCCTGTAAACTTGCCGCTCAGTCTCACCGAACAATCACAATATTTGAGCTGAATCTGAGTGTAGACTGACATTTTGCCCAGGTTGTTACCAAAATGATCTTTGTATAAATTGTATAAAAGCTCGATTTGGCTCCTAGCTCCAGCTGACTCATGGTACGTGGGGCTTTTGCCCTCAGGGTCAGCGGTCGCTGAAACCTCATGTGTGTTGTTGCTGCAGGATTTCCTTCAGAAGACACCATGCGGTGTGATGGCCGATGCTTTTGCTGGCCCTAATGGATTACTGTTCACACGGCCGTGGGCTGAGGCCGACTGAGCTCTGGTCAAGGGTGGCTGCAGGGCATGCCAGCCCCAGGACTGGCCAACACACCCTGTCCTCAGAGGCACAGCTGCCTCTTGCTGAATCTGTTTCCCTTCCTTGACAGGTGAGGAAACCAAGGCTTTCTCACATCCAGCAGCTGGGATGTGGGCCACACGCTGTCCACGCTGTTGCTTTCCTGCAGTCCCACATCTGGAAAGGCCTAGATTCTGGTTCACCTTTGTCATTTCTACTTTTCAAAAAAATCTGACCAAGCAAATAATTGAAGCAATAATTCATTAGGCTTCTGCTTAACCTAGTGAGGGTGTGAGCCGCTGTAGGCCTCAGAAACTGACATGCCTTAATGGCAAACCACTCTTGTGGCTCATTGAGCTGGATTCTAACCGTCTGGCTGGGCCTCTGCGAGTTGTGTCTGAGGAGGCTGAGATGCTCCACCGTGTCCATTTGAAAGCAGCCAGCATTGCTTCTTGAAATGTAATTGGTACTTTAGCATTTGACTAACACAAGCAGATTTCCCATTCCTTTCCCAATCTACTTAAGAACTTAAGCTTACAAACTTTTTTCTTTTCAAGAGTCAAAACACATGCACTGAGCCCAGAGCTCAGCATTGCTGGAGGGTGGCTTGTCCCAGGAGACAGCTCGGCTGCCAGAGCAGATGGCATTGAGCCTTATCTCTCCCTGGCTGACATCACCTTCAGGTGCCCTGTTTGATTTGGCCTTGGTGATGCTCTAGGACAGACAGAGTGGTGGTTTGTGCACGAGGGTCTACCATCTGCTCTCATGGTCCATACGATCCTCTTCCTGAAGAGATTCTAGGGCCCTCAGAGCACGGGCAGGGTCAGCTGCTGGCCTGAGGTGGTGTGGCTGCAGGAGGGATGGGGTTTGAACTGGCTCTACTGAGAAGTTTCTGGCATCAGTATCTAGGCAGTTGTGTTTGCAAATTTGATGAGTGGGGCGGGTGGGAGTCTTTGGGGTTCCAGCTTATTTTCTTTGGCTAGAATTCTAGAGTCTAAGACTATTCAAGGACTGCCAGAGCTGGCAGATGCCTTTTAGAGATCCATCCCTACCTGTTCTGCTCCAGAAGGGGAAAGCTTTCTTGCCCTTCCCTCCCCTTGGGGAAAAGATGGGATGGGAGGGAATGAATATGTCATGCCCACTTGTGGCAGGGCTTTTCCTGCCAAGGTGGAAGAGGTGCTGCCCTCTTTTGCAGATGAGAGACCCCACAGGAACCATCAGGTAGTCCTAAATTTATATCCATATGCTCCCTAAAACTGCAATGATCTTGGAAGTCATAACGGCTGGCGTGTCTTGAGCACCACCTGCACACCAGAACCTCATGGAGGCCTCACAGCTGGTGTGGGAAGTGTCATTGCCAGAGAAGAGACCAGGCCCGGAAAAGGGGTCTAAGGGGTCTTCCCACTGTCACAGCACAATGAGATAGAGAGGGGGCAGAGGCCTTGTTCCCGCCTCTGAAGCCAAGTCTGGTTTGGGGGAGGGGTGACCCCTCACTCAGGGGCACCCTGCAGCCCCGGGCTGCCTTTCCGCTAGGTGCCTGTTTCTAATCCCTTGCCCTGGATCATCAGTGATGTAGACAGTTGACTGGATTTGGTTTCCATGGGAAGCTGAGTTTCTGTGCTCACCAGCGCTCCCTGGGATACAAGTTGATGTTACCCACAGCGCCGCTGGGTGCAGGGGTGGCAGGCTGGGTCTCAGGGGTGAGTAGGACTGAGGATGTAAGATTCCTGTGAGGGGGGCTGATTTCATATCCCCTTCCCTTGGAAGCAGACCAGCTCCCAGGGAAAATGGAAATAATGACCTTTTACTAATTTCTGTTTCCACACAATTGCTTTTTGTTTTCCTGCCCCCTAACGGAAGGTGGGCAGAGCTCAGACAGAAGCCTGGAAATCCTCAAACCACCATTTCCCATCCTCCCCCTCCCGCAGCCCCACTTCTAGCAAAGCCACTGGGACTTAGAGCAAACCCCGAGTGGCAGATGGCAGGCACAGTCATCTGGATCAGCGCAAAATGAGGCTTTAGAGAATAAAGCTGGAGTGCCTCTCCTGCCGTCCTCTGTGGGTCTCCTGGGAATACCCTCCCGAGGATGAGAAAGGACCCTCACCCACCTGGCACCCTGGGTGGGCAACAGTCCCCCGCCTCAGAGGCCTGCCCTGCCAGGTTCCCTCTGGCTGGCCTCCTGTACACGCTTACCTCCCCGGGTCCCCGAAAGGGCACAGTGAACTGGAGAGGGTCTAGGTCCATCCTCACCATTTGCTAGCCATGGTCCTTGGCCACTCACGTGACCCTGGTGGCTTAGTTTTCTAATCTGTGCAACGGAGGGCACCAGCGTCCCAGAGCACGTCTCGAACGCCAAATACGCATGGCCCCACCCTCCCTTCCCTCAAGGATGGCAGCTGGTTCACTCTTTCTCTTTTCCCTAATCCAAGAAAGACTTTCCTCCTAATTCCTATTTCCCTGGAGAACTGAGGTTCTCAGCGTGGGACCCACTTTGATGCTGCATCCCCCGGCCACTGCCCTTCTACCCATGGCAGTGTGTTCCCTGACTCTGTAATTTCTTTTAATTTTCTTGATGTGGTGACATCATGGAAGACTGAAGAATGAAGCGGGTAGCCGCAGGTCCAGCCTGACCTCTCTGAAGTCTTTCATTGTATGGGGCTGGAGAGGCCCAAGGGCCTGTCTTGCATCTTAACTCTGTTATCCACGGGTGGGTGCCACGGTGCCCCTACACGCCAGCCCCAGAGGCTGCCTGTGCAATGGCTGTTATGATAGTGCAAGGGCCAGAACTGGCTTTTTAAGAGTTGCTTAGCGAGTGGGTGGCTGTCCTTATGTTGTTAAGTGTCTGTCCCTACATGCAGCTTTCCCTGGTCATCTCACGTTCCTTATGTGCTCCATACTTAATGGAATGCATCGTAAGATGAATGCCACACCCATGGCTGCCCCTCCTCTGTGAGCAGGATGATGAGCCAGAACAGTGTGGGTGAGGGGTGCATCATTTTATGAAAAGATAGTGGTGGGGCAAGCCCCCAGCATGGTCTCTTGAGCCTCTGTTCTCCCGATTTCCCTTCCTTACTTCCGCAGACTTAATGCTGGGTCTGATTAGCCAAAGTCAGCTTTCCTGGCTGGTTGTCCCATAGGGCGTCCTCCCCATTCTGCCATGCCGTGACTGCGGGAGGGGGTGCCCAGCTGCCTGCTGACTTAGAGCCTGGGTAAGCGGTCATCCGCTTAGTGTCCAGTGTGGTCAGTGTCTGCCCAGGGCCTCCTAGGAAGAAGGGGATTATTGAGGGAGCAGACACAGCTGGTCCCCAGAGCCCCCTGGATCAGCCAGCCTATGACTTAAGCCAGGGGGGTTGGCCCCGGCTGGCTCACACTGATCACCTCTGGGACAGTTGTGCCTAATGACTGACATGGAGAGAAACGCTGTGGGTTGCAAATCATGTCGGGCCTGTAGCACAGTTTTAGTTTGGGGAGCAGCTCCATGGAGCAGGTGGGCCTCTTCACTTGCTAACCTCAGTTTACATTTGATATCAGGGAGTCTCAGAGAAGGCTGATAACTTGGTAGGGTACACGGTGGGTGTAGCATTAGGTTATAGCACCCAACAACCAGTGCCCTAAACGAGGACATGTTTGTCGTTCTTGATGACCTAGAAGGCCTATCACAGTAGGCCGTGAGTGTCACCCAGGCCAGCTGGAGTGTGTCCTCTCAGCCTCCTGGCTGTCATCCTGACCACGTAGCCTGTGTCCTCATGTTTGACCACTGAACTCCCAGGCATCTCATCCATGTTCCAGGTAGGAAGCAGGTGGGAGGGTGAAAGGAAGAAATGAAAAGGCTACGTTGAACCCTTAAAAAACTCTCTTCAGAGCCCCAGTAAGTTCTGCTGGCATCTCATTGGCCAGAGCTGAGTCTTTCGACCTTCTTTAGCTCCTAGGGAGATGGGGAAGGGGAGAATTTTATCAAGCACATTGCTCTTTGGTACAAAATTGGAATTCTGTAAAATAAAAAAGAAGGGAACAACAGATGTTTGAGTGCCAACCAACACAGTCTACCATAGTGTATAAGGCTCCCAAGCCAGGATTGGCAGCCAAAGAGATGAAATCTTTAAGGAATACTAAGTGACAGGTGCTGTTTCCCCACTTGCCAGCTTATGGACGGTGTAGACTGTGTAAATCTCTACATGCACGCTCTGGACCAGACCCCGTCTGCAGCGGGGCCAGCCTTTGCCTCTGGGCACTGACCGTGTGGTTGGGGAGGCAGCTGTTACACAGATATTTGTAAATGCGTTTGGTGCTGCCTTAAAGAAGGGAACACGGGCCTGGGTGTCGTGGGTATGGTGGGTGGCAGAAGGGGCCTCCCTGAGGTTGTGCTGAGGTCTTCCCAAGTCTAACGCATAACGTTGCATGTGCCTGGGGCGTGCGCGAGATGCTTGTTTTAGGAGAGAGGGAGGGGCAGACCCCTCTGTTTCTCTGTTCTGTGTGTTAGTGTAACCCAGATATGCTGTGTGATAGAAAGTCATCTGCAGTCAAATAAATGTGGGGGCATGATTTACTGCCTCCACCATGGTGGGTCTCAGTGCACATTGCAAGGGAAGGTTTCCCCAACTCCTCCTGCACAGAGCGTGAAACAGGGACCTTGACAGGAACTGACTTTGAACTCCAATAGTCCAAATCAGAGGTTGGTTCACGTCCTGCTGCACTGTTGAGCCTTGTGTCCTTGAGCAAGGTACTTAACCTCTCTCAGCCGCAGTTTTCTGTACAGTGTGGGTCATTGTTATCCAATTGGGTTGTAGTGTGGATTTGATGAGAAAACACATGTGCTACTCAGGGCAGGCCTGGTAGGAAGTGACAGCTGATAGGATTACTATTGTTCCCATCGCTCCCATCACCTCTGAGATTTGAGAGAGCAGCTTTCTAGACACATCCAGAGCAAGCAAGAGGAAAATATGTGCAGCCCAGATATTTCTCTCTTGTACCCTGCTGGCTGGAATAGACCTTGTGAGCAGGGTCTCCTGAGGTCTAATTCTAGCTGTGCAAGAGCTGAGCCTGGGGTTCTGGATGGTGGAGGAGTAACTATGTTCCCAGACACCATCCTGGTCAAAGGGGAGTCCCCTGGTGAGCTGATACAGGTGACTTTCCTTTTTCAGGCAAGAGGACAGGCAGTGTGCTGTGCCATTCTGATGTCCTGGGTTCCTTGCACCCTCTCTTTGGGAAAATGTGGGGGACACAGGACAGGTTTCTGTCTCCAGAACACTGGGTGATTCATCTCCACGGGGACAGAAAGACAGAATGTTCTTTTGGGACTGAAGAGAACAAAGGCATGAGTTTGTGAGTGTTTTAACTCTCCCATTCAACCTCAGACACAGTCTTGGAGGATTTGCCCAATGGAGAAAGAGTACCTGAGCTAGCTTAGAGGCACGTGTGTGTGTGTGTGTGTGTGTGTGTGTGTGTGTAAGAGAGAGAGACATAGGGGGCGGAACTTGGTCACAGGTAAGCTCTCCTTCCTGTGTGGGCTGGTGGGCCCAGAACTGAGACCCCGTTGGAAAGGATCCTGCAGACCTTGGGCACAAGGGCACGGGGCCCCGCCGATGAGGGTTCTAATCTTGGTTCTACCACTACAAGTTATGACCTGGGGATGTCACTGCAGTGTCCCCACCTGTGAAAGGGGTTTGGTAAGCTTCCCTGATGCGTGGTCAGGTTAGCAAGCTGAGCAGATCTTCTTCCTCATCTTTGTCCACCTGTGACTAGCAGGCAGCCCTGAACCTGTGAGCCCCTCACCATGTGGCCACCACTTTCCAAGGCTGGGTTGTCACCGATTGCCTCTTCTCTTGAGACCTGCTGGGGCTGTTTGTCCAGGGAAGCATTGAGGTGGGGGCCGCAGCAACAATACTTGTGGTTCTCGAGACAAGTGAAGCCTTGGTGCTCTGGGGCAGGGCAGAATGTTCCATCATAGGAGAACTGGATGTGTGTTCCATCACTTGCCTTTTTTTGTGCCAGGCTCAGATCTTATGAGATCTTTTATCCGACACATATTAAGACTGGGGTAGCTTCTTCCTGAACTGGAGGTTGGATCTCAGTTCTAGCTCAGATCTAGTTCTGGCTCCACAGCTATGAAATCTTAAGGCTTCCAAAGAAATCTCTTATCCCTTCCCACCCTTGGGAGTTGCCAGGGATGTTTTTGGCTAGCCAGAGCTGGGTGTCCCATATCTGCCACCACATTGAAACTCACAGCTGCGTGCACTGTGGTGCTGTGCTCGGCCTCCTAAGGAGCATGTGGCATAGGCTCTCTTCTGTCTCAGAGGTGACAACACAGAGACTAAGAGGGTTTGGAAAGGGTAGAGCTTGTGTTTGAGTCCTGATTCCACAGTTGGTGGGGACACTGCCTGTCCTGGCCTATTTTTAGAGGGAGCCATGTGGGTCAGCTTGGGAGACAATGAAGAATGTGCCCCCACAATGGGCCATTGTCCCCACTGTGGCTCCAGGGCCAGGCAGGCCCAGCAGATGATCCCTGGCCCCCACGGGGCATTGCTCCATCATCTATGGATTTTTCCAGCCTTTTTATGGGCAGGAAAGAAATGTTGTTGCTCAGGGGGGAAGCAAAGGGGCAGGGAGATGGGGTAAGGTCTGTGCTCTGGGGACGTACCCTATTGGGTGGTCAGGAGGTGGTCCACGAGAACCCCTTGCTGGGCCCAGGTGCTGCTGGGGAGCTGGGCCTTTATGCCACCCCCCCATCACCTTGTAAACACTTCCCCATGCCTGTGAGGTTCCAGTTCTTCTCCCCTTTCCACAGGAGGGTGAGGGTGGTCTGGGTTTTGCTGGCAGCAGGTGTCTCAGAGTGAAGACTGGGAATCCTGCATCTCTGTTCAGGATGGAGAAGAAGCAAGTCCTTGGTAAAAACATAGCAGTGAGCTTTCAGGCTCTGCTGGTAGAGCCAGGGAATGGGGATGTATTTTTTCTTTGTCCTCTGGCCTGTGTAGACTCCACCTCTGGGGCCACGCACAGTGGAGAGCCCGGGACTTGCCCACCTGAGTCCTGTGTGTTTCCAGCGTCCCCAGGAGGTGGGCAGGGTGTAGGCTTGTCCCTGTTTCACAGATGTGACCAGGGAGGAGGACTTGGCCCTCGCGGGTCTGTCCATCCCAGTGCTGCTTCTCGAGGGAGGTTGTGAACCCTTCTCTCTCCACATGGCAGTGACCCAGGAAGGTCACATTTCAACAGGCTTCTAGAAGCAGGTTTGATGGCATCTGCAGGGCTCTGAATCCCACTTTGATGCCTCCTTTACACTTTGGAAGATAAATGTCTCCTGCCGATCTGAGGTGGCTTTCCGGAGCCTGAGTACGAGCCTCTCCCTTGAGCGTGCGACGCTAAGACGTGTGGGGGCCACAGTGAGGCCAACCATCTGGGGATCCATTTGACCACTTCCTGCCTGTGTGGCTCTAGCCCAGCGACTTCACTTCCCTGAGCTGGCGTGGGTCCTGCAGCCACGCCCTGCAGCTGGCGTGTGTCCTAGCAGGGCTCTTGTGAGGAACGAGGGCCTAATAGTCTTGGTGCCCTGTCTTCAGCAGCCTTGGGGAGTCTGCCTCCCCTACTAGTCCAGATGGGAGGTGAACCCAGTGTGGACACATTTCACAAGACAGGTCACTGCCCTGAGACATGGAAGTCCCTCAAAAGAGACAAGTGACTTGGGTTCTTGGGAACTTCTGGTCAACCTGAGGGAGGGTGGGGACCCAGGTCAGGCATGGGTTGAACGGTCAGTGGGATGACAATTGTAAAATTCTCATGGCCACCCTCTTCAGAAGTTCTAATGAACACAGCAGGTGGAAAATTGATGCCTGAATGCTTTGAGGTACTTGGAACCAGGGCAGGGTGGCTTCTGTAGGACAAAGAAAGATGAGCATGGCTTCTGCTTTCAGAAAGGAGTCTTGGGAGGTTTAGTATGGAGGGGAGGGGAGTGGGGATCACTGGCCAAGTGAGCTAGCTAGCTTGAGGACACAGGCTGGAGAGGTGGCTTTGACCAGGATAAGAGCCACCAGCCCTCTGAGAAGGGAGGGCAGGAGGGAGGATAGATTTGGTATAATTTAAGATTCTTTTGCTCAACCCAACATGGCTATGTGGGATAGGAAGTTGTTGGTCCATGTAACTGAACATCTGCATGGGGGCACCATTGCCCAGACCTCTTGTCTCTCTTTTCCATCTCCAGATTGGCTAGTTTTTCAGGCAGGCTCTTGCCTCATATTAGCAGGGTGTCCACTGCAGAGCTAACCCTGCTAGGCTTGTTAGGGTAAGTCCCATCCAGTTCCCCAATTAGCTAGAAGTGAGTGTGGTTGGCTCTAATTGGCCTCCACCAACTCATGTGTCCTTCCCAGAACTAGTCCTTGCAACCAGGAGGTGGAAGGCAGGAATTGACCTTGGCTTGTTAAATGTTGTGTGGTAGACAATGTCAACAGACCTCCTAAGACTGACAGTGCAAGGAATGGATTCCTAGAGGAAGGGGGCTCTCCTTGGAAGTAGGGAATGAGTTCTGGGTAGTCCTGAACCATCAGATGTCTCTCACAGATACAGTAAACTGAGGGGGATGAGGCGTGGGAGCAGGTGAGCAGGAGCTCAGGACTTCTTGCCTCCCCTTTCCAGATGGAAAAAGCTAAGCCTTAGCAGAGAGGGCCATTGGGCTGGCCCTTCCCTCGGGGGCCGTGCAATTAGTGGCACAGTCTGATCCAGGCCCTGTCTTCTATGAGAGCTGAGCTTCCCTTTCCCTCCCTCATTCTGGGAGGGGTTTCTGTTCAGAGAGACCTGCTGCCTGAAACCCAAGGCTTCCATGGCCACACGTGAGCTCCCATGAAACACCGTCAGTGAAACACCGTCAGAAATGTGCTGGGAGTCTTTAGTCAGTAAATGCAGCCACGTGGGTGCTGAGAATCCCACCTGACAGGCCCTTTGTCTGCTCTCTTTCCTCAGGAGCAGGACATCGAGACTTTACATGGCTCCATTCACGTCACACTGTGTGGGACCCCCAAGGGAAACCGGCCCGTCATCCTCACATACCACGACATTGGCATGAACCGTAAGTTCTGCGGGGCCAGGGTTCCCTGCTCAGCGGACTCCCAAGACAGTACTTGGGACTTCCTGGAGCTGTTCTGGGAAGAACTCTTGCCACAGCCTGAAAGAGCCAGAAATGCACCACGTGTGGGCACGGAGTTGTCTGTGTGCCCAGTGTCGTTGGGAACACAAGCAGCTCTCCGCTGTCTGTCCGTGACAGAACCTTGGAATGTGTACAGATGATTTTGAGTATTTTCACGGAGTGTGTAACTTTCATCACAGTCAATTGTGGAACATTTTCATCACTCCACAAAGAAATCCTATACCTTTTGTCTGTAGTCCCCCAATCTTCCACCCACCCCTCTTCTTTAAGACCAACCCTCATCTGCTTTCCTTTTCTAAGAATTTGCTTATTCTGGAATTTTTATACACATGGATTAATATGTAATTTTTTGTGTGACAAGCTTTGTCCATAAAGTTTTCCAGGCTTGTCCATGTTGTAGCATTGTATTCCTTTACTGCAGAATAATATCCCATTGTATGGATAGACTACATTTTGCTTATTCATTCTTTAGTCAACGGACATTTGGGTAGTTTCCACTTTGGGGCTATTATGAATAATGGTGCTATGAATGTTTAGACAGTGAATTCTTAAAATTGCCAGGAAAGATTTCCACATGTAGGTTCCACATTTTTCATAGATGGGAATGGAATGGGAGGTACTCCATATTAAAATTACTTGGGATTGAGGCAGATCTTTCCATGATGATTCAGAAGGCACTTGTAGGTCTTCCTGGTCCAGTAATCATAATGAACCTGATTATTACAGGCTGGACATTGCTTGATTTTTGATTGATGGACAGGCTAATTTTCATTTTTCCCCATAAAATTTATTAATTAAAACCTCGAGGCTGGGGATGAATTGAGTCACTGGAAACCCATCTTTTCCCTTCATTTCTACTTTTCTTTTATCTCACTTGTTCTGTTTCCCTCATATCCATTATGCACTAGGTTTGATGCTAGGCATTTTGATATCCGTCATCTCATTCCATTGATTCTGACAGGGACATGGAATTCCATATGGCAATTATTCCCCCATTTGGAGAGACTCATTGTTAGTTCCAGTAGGCTAACTGCTATAACAAAGCCCTCTGTGGCTTAACACAGTCTGTGTTTATTTCTCACTTCTGTAATGATTTGGTGGGTTCCATATTGGGCAGTTCAGGGACTCAGGGTCTGTGTTGCTTGTGGCTCTGCCATTCTCTGGGTTTTGGAGACTTCTGCTGGCAACACAATATCTGGTAAGTAGAGAAGAGAGAGAAACTTAGAGGATTGGGTGACAGGTGTTGTGAGAAAATGGCTAGCCTTTCATGTGATTGGTCAGAGTCTGATCATGTGGCTGTTCTCAGCACAAGGGATTCTGGGAAACTTAGTCCAGCTGCATGCCCAGGTGGAAAACAGATGGGGTTGGGTGAGCAGCTGGGCATCTTTGCCTCCGATCCTCAGCAGTTAGGAGACTGAGTTTCCTTCAAGGCCACATGAGCAAAGGATCTGTTCTTTATCTGCTATGCTCCTTCTTGTTTGGAAATTCTTGTATTTTGCTATGTATAATATGCTCCTGTGTAATGCACACTCATAGTTTTGGTCCAAACTTTCAGAAAAAACGTATTTCATTTTAATTTTTTAATTCACATTTTTATTTGCTTACATTTTGCTACCTGTTTTTTGTATTATAAAGGAATTTTAGCATTTACTTTTTAACATGAGGAATTTTATGTAACAAATAATCACAAAACACAGGAACAGATACAAGACATGAGAAATTTTATGTACTGGTAACAAATAGTACTACCCATCTATAATGAGCATCCTTATTTCTCCCTCAAAAATTTGGGCAAAAATGTGTGCATATTATGTACCACAAATTGTGATATGCATGACCTAGTGAGTACCCCAGATGTGAGAGTTTAGCATATCCGGAAGAGAGAGCATTAGTGAAGTACCCCATCTCATGCCAGGCCACTGTACTCATTACTAATGGGAAAGCCACAGGAGACTAGGAGCCCCTCTCAGTACCAAGTACAAGTTCAAGATTCACCTGCCAGATATCACTCCGTTGGCGCATGACTTATTCTTGCCTTTCATCACCAGAGGAAAGTGAGAATGGGAAAACCGGCAAACAATATCTGTGTTCCTTTTTCTTAGTTCATTGCTCCTTGCTAAAACGTAGTGAAACTAACCAAGAGAATGCACTTTGCCAGCACGTCACCTAATTTTTTCTCATCTCTCTCCCCTGCCTACTCTTCAGACAAAACCTGCTATAACCCCCTCTTCAACTATGAGGATATGCAGGAGATCACCCAGCACTTTGCTGTCTGCCATGTGGATGCCCCGGGCCAGCAGGACGGCGCTGCCTCCTTCCCCATGGGGTGAGCTGGGGGTCTCCTGCCCTATGAGCCCTGCACAGTGGAGCCTGGGGGATGTGGGGACATTATTGTGGTAAAATAACAAATTTATTATTTTAACCATTTTTTATTGTGGCAAAATATATATAACATAAGATTTAGTGTTTTTAAATATTAAGTTCATTGCCAATAAGTAACTCAGACATGTGCAACCATCACCGCCATCATTTCCAGGACTTCTCATCCTTCCAAGCAGAGGCTTGGAGCCCATTAGACACTATCTTCCCATTCTCCCATTCCCCCTGCAAGGCTGGCTTTAAATAGGTGCTCTCAGCCCGCACCGAAGTGGGAGAAGCCTTTGACATGACCAAATACTGAGGAGAAAAACTTCAAAAGTCAGGAAGAAAAATAGGGAGAAGGAGATAATATTGATAGAGTCCTTACTATGCATCCAGGTTAATCATTTTTATTTTACAAAGTAATTTTCACTTAATCCTTACGGCTAGCTACGGGTGGCTGGTGTTGTTACCTCCATTTTCCAGATGAAGAAACTGAGGCATAGAGGTGTTAACTACTCTGCTCAAGGTCACACAACTTCAGAATTAGGAGGGTCTGGCTTTAACCCTAGCGTGCAAGTGCAAGGCTCACGTTCAGAGGATGCTTATACCTCTGACCCTCCTCAGTGTGCGGTGGCATGGGACATGGTCTTTCAGTTTCCCACTGTGCAGCTGTGGTCAGAGTTGCTGAGCCCCCAGCCAGCACCACTCAGATGGACTGCAGAGATGCCCTTCCCCCAAGCCCCATCCCGTGTCAGGTACTATGATTAAACCAGGGCAGGGGAAAGTTCTTGGGTTTAAAGTCTTCTAGAAGGGGCCTTCTTGGCATTTACAAATAGATAGCTTTTTTGATAAGCACTCAGAATTATCCTTAATAATTAACCTTTATCAGACAGCAAGAAAAGAGACACCCAGCCACATGGGGCTAGTACCTAAAACTAAAAGCTTATTAAACCTGTAGAACATGGTTAATTGTTAACCACCAGAAAAACCTGGGGTGTGCCAGTAAACCTATCTGTTTGGACCAACTGTTTGAAAGATTGGGCACAAAGTAGAAATTTGTGGCTCCCCATGGAAAAGTTTTAAAAATATCCAGAGGCCTGGGCCCCATCCCCAGGAATTCGGAGACAAAAGGCAGGGTGCTTTTCCCCGGGTTTGCAGGTGATAGGAGTGTGCAGCTGGTGGGAACTGCCATCAAAATGGGACCTGGCTTAGTTTTGCCCCCTGTGGAGGGTGAGGTGGGGTTCAGGGTTTGGGGTGTCCCAGGTGAGCCCCCCTCCATGGCTGGGCTCCTGCCTACTCTTGCTGTGGAGTCTGCTTCCCACAGAGCAGAGGCCTTGTGAGCAGAATCCAGTTGTCTCCTGGCTGTGCATCAGCCCTGGGGGGCAGGGAGGAAGCTAAGGTGCTAATGTCAGGTGCTAAGTGGCTTCTCCAGTGTCACACTGTGCGTGTTCATAATGAGCCATGGCCACTCCAGGCAAGCATGATGTCTCTGCCACTCTTCTGCTGGGGAGCCCTCTCAGCTCAGAGGCTGCAGAGACGTGTGGTCAGATTGGGTTCCTGTGACCCCTTCAGTGTCCTTTCTTCCAGGAAGCCCTCCCTGACCACTTGCTCGCACAGTCCTGCCCCTTCCTGGCACTCTGACCTCCCTTTGTTGTGGGTCCCACTCCCGTGTTTCTGTTGACTCTCTGGCTGGCTCTGCAGCTGGCCACGTCTGCTTGGCTCAGCCTCTCTCCACTGCCTCCCCGAGCCCCTGGCACGTGCTGGGATAATCCTTCCACCTTGTGGATGTCCACCTTCTGCGCCTGCTCTCCTGGCTCCTCCCTGAGGTTGGAACTGTGAAATGCCTTCTGGTCACTGCCGCCCCCAGCCCTGCAGCATCTCACGCAGGGAGGACAGCTGTTTCTGGCCAAACGCTCCTCGGCCTTGTGAGGCCAAGTGGCTCATCTCTCAGCCCCTGGGATATTTGTGATCTGGAGAGTGGGGGCAATCACAGCGGCTTCACAGAACTATTACAAGGATTTAATGGGCTGGAAAAGCTCATAAAATGCTTACACGGGGTCTGGAGCATAGCACACCATTGATGGTTAGTGGGTACCATGGGGACCTCAAAAGGAGGGTGAGATGGGATCTGATGGGGACTCTGAGTGCACAGGGCAGGCTGCTGCAAGTGTGTCCCTGTCTAGACCCCCGGCGTCCAGGCTGTCACTAGCTGCCTTCTGTGTCTTCCTCAGGTACATGTACCCCTCTATGGACCAACTGGCTGAAATGCTTCCCGGAGTCCTTCACCAGTTTGGGTAAGAGCGAAGGGTCAACTCCCCCCAATCTGCAAAGGTGGGTGGCTTTCAGCTTCCTCCTCTCCTGATGATTTGATCTGGCCTGCCCACTAAACTTTGGGTTGGAGTTTAAAGATTAGGTAAGAAATGAGCTCATCACACTTTGTAAACACTGGTCTTTGCGCAGTCTCTGCGTTTTGTCTGCCTCCTGTAACCTCAGCTTTTCTTCCTCAGTGCACTGTTATGTTACCTAATGACAGTCACCCCGACACTCCACCCGCCCCACACTTGCCTCCTGTTCTTCTGTTCCCTTCTCCTTCCAATGGAATGTTCTGGAACAGGGTTGCCTGAGACCTTAGCTTCCCTCTCTAAACCCTCTTCTTCCCAGTGCTCCTCTCTGTCATGAGCCTTTTGTGTGGTGATAATACCTCATGGTTCTTGCTCAGTTTATTTTCATTTCAAGTTTTAGAATCCAAAATAAAGCTTAAGAGTGGGCAGCAGTGATGCCATAATGGGCCTTCCTGTAAATGTCAGACGGTCTTTCAGAGCCTGGGTGGCAGCCAGGAAGAAAAAAAAGAGAAGGGACAAGTTTCTCCCAGGTCACTGTTGCTGTCCACTCATAAAGTACGGCACATCTCAGGTGATCCGGGATACATCCCTGCAGCCTGTTTTGGCTTTGTCTAGCTAGCCAGTCACCCTCAGGAAGGCCCGAGGGGGTGTCAGGGTCCCCGTCACTCTTTCCTTCTGTGACATGCATTTTTCTTTCTGCTTCCAGGCTGAAAAGCATTATCGGCATGGGAACAGGAGCAGGTGCCTACATCCTAACTAGATTTGCTGTGAGTATTTTTTTTTTTTTTTGGCATTTTAAAAAATTTACATTTTAAATAAAATAAATTCAAGATTAAGGAAGACATTTGCATAAGCATTGAGAAACCCAAAGGGACAAAGAAATGACCTGTGTGCCCCATTGCTATGTGCACGCAAGAGTGTGTGTTATGTACGCACACACATACGCTTGACTTTTCTTCTTCCTCCCCTGAAAGGCGATGGTGGCTGTGTGCGTTGGTCATTGGCTTTGTTTGGTTAGTTGTCTAGTGTGGACAGCTTCTCACTGAGAATTCTCCTATGACACTTCTTTGTAAGAGCTGCTTGCTTTTTTGTAGTGCAGTGCTCCTGGATTCTAAGTGATTCTAGAGACACAGAGAATAGAGACACAGTTTACAGGGCATTTGTCAAACTGTTATTACTGCCGACCCAAGTCAAGTGCTACTGGCTCCTTTGTATACTTACCGAACAACTGTTTAAAGATGTCACAATACTTATCTTATCCTGCCGTAGATATTTTGACTACCTGTTATTGTCTGGGCTTTGTTAGGGGTTAGACATGCTGACATGAATATAAAATGACCTGCCTTTGCTGGGCATTGTGGCGGGCGCCTGTGGTCCCAGCTACTTGGGAGGCTGAGGCAAGAGGATCGCCTAAGCCTGGGAGTTGGAGGTTGCTGTGAGCTGTGTGAGGCCACGGCACTCTACCGAGGGCAATAAAGTGAGACTCTGACTCTACAAAAATAATAATAATAATAATAATAATAATAATAATAATAATAATAAAATAAATGAAATGACCTGGCTGTCCAGGCCAGTGTTATTCAACCTTATTTATCTCACAGCACAGTTGAACTTATAGTTAAACTTCCACAGCACACTAAAATGATGTTGATAATAAAAAGAATAATAAAAAGTATATACTTATGGTGCTTTGAACTTCTTTTGAAAATATTAATTAATGATCTTTAAAACTTTTTGTGGCACACCTCTCACGGCATACCAGTTGAAAATCACTGGTCCAGGCTGCCAGCAGATTGAACAAAAAAGCTCTCAGCTGTATCCTATACCATATACACACACAGAGTTTGGCACTGCATGATGACATTTTGATTAATGATAGACTGCGTATCCCATGATAAGTGAGAGTGATAGTCCCATAAGATCATGGCACCATATTCACTGTTCCTGTGCTCTGTGTAGACCTGTTTCTAAACACAAATAAGTTCTCTGTGCTGAAGCTGCCTGTAGTACCATGCTGTCTGGTGTGTAGCCCGGGGAGCAAGAGGCCGTACCGGGTAGGCTAGGTGTGTAGTAGGCCATAGCTTCCAGCTTTGTGTCCGTATGCTGTAGGATGGTACTGACAAAGTCACCTAATGACACATTTCTCAGAACATAGCCCTGTCATTAGGTGGTGCATAACTGTTTGTGCGTGCGTGTGTTTGCGTGAATATATAAATACCTCCTAGAAGTGACAGGATCGTTCCTGCTAGGACTAGAGAGCACTTAGGCACCCCATCTGACCTACGGGTTCGGTGGCACATTCCACGCACTCAGTCCCTGGGGAAGCTGAGGCTCAGCGAGCTGACGAGACTTGCCAGGGCAGGTCTTTGAGGCTCGTATGTTTCTGCTTCTCCCGAGGCTTCCTCTTTCCCGTATCCACCCTCTGCAGGGCCTGATCCATTGTCTGCTGAGCTGGAACCTCAGTTCTTCACAGGGTGGGGGCGGGGGGTGGTGACAACTCATGAACTTGGGTGCCCCACACTGGACACTTCTCTCAAGCTTTGGTTCGACTTTTCAAGTCTACGCTATTTCACATTGCCAGGCTGTCTGTCTCACCTCAAGTTTTGAATTGCAGCTGAACAACCCCGAGATGGTGGAGGGTCTCGTCCTCATCAATGTGAACCCTTGTGCGGAAGGCTGGATGGACTGGGCCGCCTCTAAGGTGAGGCTGGGGGCCTGCGTCAGGTGGGTGGGCTCCCTGTGTGCAGCCCCTGCCTGGAGCAGCCTTGGAGCTCTCTTTATCCAACTCCTGCACCACCAGCCCGCTGTGGAAAGAGAGCCATTTTCATCTGCTTTGCTTAGAATTGTAAACATGACCTTAGTTGTCTGCCGTTCACAAGATTTCAGTAGGATTGAATCTAAGCCAGGGATACCATGGGCCACTGGGCTAGCTTTGATAAGCATCTCTCAGATTAAAAATGCGTGCAGGCCATCTAACCTGTGCTGGGCATCTTAATAAACAAGACTTCTACAGATGAACAAGACAAAAGCCTCCCATCTCAGGACATGTTATTAATGAAAAAGAAACGTATATTTAGTACTGACCATACCACTGAATTTCACTCTAATAATTAGCTAATGTTATTGACTTTGCTATGTGCTAGTTCTATTTGTTCTAATATATAATCTTGTTTGATCCTCAAAGTAATGCCAGGAGGTGGGAATTTTGATGACCGTTTTACACAGGAGAGAAGTGAGGCTCAGAATGGTTAGGGAAGTTGTCCAGGCTCCCATGCAGCTAGGCAGTGGGGTTGAGGCTGGAACTGGACGCAGAACCCTTTTGCTGTATGGTCTGTGGGCTTGATTGTACCCAGGGTGGGAGACAGGCAGGCCACTTGAACAAGTGCAGGCCACTTCCCTGCACTATCTTGGGAAGCTGCGCTCTGGCTGGTGTCCTGTGGTTTCTTGTTTATCTTTTAAAAATTATTATTGTTTTTGTCCCCATATTGGCCTCAGTGTTTGCCCAGAAGGGGGAAATCAGTCCAATTGAAATAAGACAGGGCCTTTCAAGCTTGGTAATCCTGGCTTCTCATTTTGAGAGGGTGTTTTTGCCAAGTTTGGGAGGGCTGTCAGGGACAGAGGGTTTGAAGGGGTCAGACTGCTCCTTCCATCTCCCATCCCTGTCCTGGAAACCCTGATACTATATATTTTTCCTTGACCATTCTGCCAGAGTGCGGGCGCGCCTTCTCTCCTGCCTGCGTGACATTCAGGAGTGGAACACCCGCCCTGTTTCTCATTTGATTTTCCAGCAAAGGAAGTGACATTCCATTCAGCCAGCTGGGCTCCTTGATAGCTGTTCTGAGCCGGACTCGGAGGGCTGGGGACATTGACCACTTGCTAAGACAGAGCCTGAGATGTTTATGGGGTTTAAATATCTGCACCATAACCTTTATTTCCAACCCTAGTCTTGAACATAGAAGACCTGTATCAGGGGCCTATTGTGTGTCAGGCACTGGTTTCAGATACTATGACACGTAGCTCTGTCTCTTGTAATCCTCACCTTGACTTTGACATTCCTGGCACCCACAGTTCCAGGTGAGAAGTCTAAGGTACAGAGGTCTGTAGCCTGCCCAGTGCCCCACAGCTGGGGTATGGCCTTCAGGGGCCAGCTGAGGACCGCCAGATCTAGAGCTTCTCCCTACCAGTCTTTTCTGATGCCAAAGTTAGTCAGCACACATTTATGGAGTTCTGGCTGTATAGGGAGCATTTATAGAGCTCCTGCTTTATGCCTTATGTTGTCAATGGAGTATGGTAAAGAGAAGATTGTCAGTGTCTCAGTATATTTAGAAAGAGGAAACTGGCTTGAGAGAGAAGCTCGAGGTGATAGATGTGGGATAGTCAGAGCCAGGTTGACCTGAGGGTATAGACTGAGGGGCTCGGGTGTGTTTAGAAGATGTGAATGGGGGCCTTCTGCTGAGGGACTTGGTGAACTTTTGAGCAGGCAAGCTAAGAGCTGGCTGGGTCTTTATGCAGCAGTGATTTGCTATGAACCTCCTTTGTGTGTGGGCTCTGGGAATGAGGGATTAGAAGGAACCCCAGTCCCGGCTATCCAGGGACTCAGGTCCAGTGGGGAACTGGAGACAGAAACCGAGTTCCCACCAAGGCAGGTGTTTTGTTTGTGAGGGAAGCTGGACATCTGCTCTAGAAAGTAAAATGGTTTTGCTGAGCTTGTTAATTACAATTAATTTCCGATTCCTAATCCACCTACTTTGATCCTCTGCAGATTTCCGGATGGACCCAAGCCCTGCCTGACATGGTGGTGTCCCACCTCTTTGGGAAGGTGAGTGGCATGATCTGGAATTGTGTTGTTCACACTCAGCAATTAGTTGTTCAGTGCAGGGCCAAGCAGGGGTGGAGACAGACAAGACAGTCAGGGGGCACCACTGTCCCAATGCCTATGAAATAATGCGACGATGTTCATTCATGAGCGACAAGTCCTTCATTCTCTCTTTTTACATATAGGTCCTTTAACAACAGCCTTATTCAAGTACTATAAATTGTACATGTTTAAAGTGTACCATGTGCTACATTTGACATGTAAACATCTGTAGAGCCATCACAGAAGCCAAGATAATCACCCCAAAAGTTTCCTTGTGTCCTGTGGTCATCCTCCCCTTTTTCCTACCTAGGAAACTTCTGATCTGCTTCTGATCACTATGGATTAGTTTTCAATTTGTAGATTTTTATATAAATGGCCCCATAAAGTATGTGCTTGCTTTATCTGGCTTCTTTCCCTCAACATAACTATTTAAGATACATTCGTGCTGTTGAGTATTTCAATAGTCCATTCTTCTTTTCAATCTGCTGTCGGCAGGATTGTGACACCCACAGGTGCCAGGGGAGACCAGGCTGCCGACATTCCTTGGCTAGTGGGAGGCATTCCTGTCTCTGCCTCTGACTTCACATGACCTTCTCTATGTCAAATCTCCTGACTTTTTTTTCTCTGATAAGGATATTTTCCCTTGGATTTAGAGTCTACTGGGCTAATCCAGGATGATCTCATCTCAAGATCCTCAATTAATTACACCTGCAAAGACCATTTTTCCAAATAAGATTATAATCACAAGTTCAGGGGTTTGACATGGACATATCTATCAGGGGCCACTATTAGGCCTCCTGTACTTCTGTTTCCTCTTTTATGGTTCATTTCATAGTGACTAACACATTTTATAAGCCCTGAGTGTGTCATCTGAAACTCACAGGAATTTGGAAAAATTCTGACCTGGTGCCTCTTACTTCTTTGGAGAAGGGGTGTCAGGTATAGTGTTGGGCATCTGACCTGATTGTACCCCTGGTTACTTGGAGACTGGCTGGTCAGGATATCTGTTGGTGCCCCCAAGTTGCTGCAATTACAGTTTGATAGAAATCCCAGTGTAATTCCTCAGATTATTTTTTCCTGATTTTTCTGTTGATAACCAGTTGGCCTCCTTGCTGTTCAAATGATCATGGATTGCTCTGATACAGCTGAAGCTTAACATGGGCTTTCTTTGCTCCACACCCCTTGCTCTGGTTGCCACTGGTCTCATCAGACCTCATGTGAAACCTGCAGTATGTGACATTATACAAATGAGAAACAGAGCTAGCTCATAACTCATTGGTCCCAAATCATGTTTGAAAGCATCCAGAGAGAGGGAAGGCAGAGGCTGACAGTCTTCAAGGCCCCTGTGGGAATGGAGATTGCTGGCCTTTCTGGCAACTTCCTGTTGCATGAGTTGGTTCTGTTTTTCAAGCTTGAAAAACTTAAACTCTTTCCATTAAAAAAACAATTGCTAACATTTGCATCCTGTTACTGTCTATGGAGGGCTTTTGTGTGCACAATTAAGTCCCACAATCTGGTGAAGTAGGTAATATCACTCCCCTTTTATTGAAGGAACTGAGGCTCAGAGATGTTAAAAGATTTGCCAAATGGGAGAATGTTGACACTAAGCTCTAGATGTGGAAGGACAGAGTTCAAATCAAAACCCCCTGGGGGATGAGCCCAGAGAGGGTGCTTTACCTTTTTGAGTTTGGGCTTGTTCCTGCTACCAGCTGATAGCCCAAGCCCTGGTGTGCATCCAGTTCCTGGCATGCTGCTTACCCAAAGGTTTCCTTGGTCCCATAGCTGGCTTGTGGATTAGTCATTGTCTTTACTTTGTGCTCAAATAACCTGGAGAATAGAGAGAGTAGTGGCCATTCCAGGCCACAGCACAGTGAAGGATGTGTTCTCACCTCTCCAAATTCAGGAGGAGATGCAGAATAACGTGGAGGTGGTCCACACCTACCGCCAGCACATCGTGAATGACATGAACCCAGGCAACCTGCACCTGTTCATCAACGCCTACAACAGGTACTGGAGTCCTCGGACTGCGGGATTGCCGCTTATCAGGGCCCCTCTGTAGGTCTAGGACATGAGGTGAGGGAGGGGGCATTATAAAATTAGTGGAAGGTGCAAGCCCTGAATTTGAGCAAATAGATTAATAGGACAGGAGTGCCCATTAGGGACACCTGGTGTGGAAGGTGGTCCTGGTGTTCAGCAGACCTCACAAGGATCTGAGCTACTCCTCAGAGGGCCGGGATTACACACCTGAAGGGTTGATAGTGAGTGTGCCTGTGACTGACCTTCATGAAAGGCCGTGTGAGAAAAGCCAGGTGAAAGAGAGCAGCTCAGCCTGGGAGGCCAGGAGGAATGGAGTTTGTGGTTTCACGGACAAGGAGGACCTGAACAGAACCTTCTGCAAAAGTGTTTATCTGGAGCTCAGCTAGGCACGGATCAGGGCCACTGGTGTCAGACAGCCACGGATTCTGGAATCTTTCATGGAGCTCACTCAGCCTGCCAAGCTAGCTCTGCACAAAGGCTCCTACAGAGAGGTTAGGAATGAGCCTCGTAGGGGTTGTGTCTCCTCAGATGCTGATAACTTGACTTCCTGACGTTAATCCGTGTGTGTAGCAGAGTTTGGTGTCTGTCTCCTCTTACCGTCCTGCCAGGGTCTCAGTGTGGGAGGCTTTAACTAATATTCTCAGGTTTTGACCCATGAAGCAGAGGCTCAGAAATGCATTTATTTAGCAGACACTTACAGAGAGCTGGAGGGAGTCAGGCTTTCAGCTGGGCAGTGGGGACACAGAAGAAACCAGCACAACCCCCAAAGGCCCCACTCTTCCCCTCCCTCATGGACAGCACAGCAATTAACTGATCCTCTTGAAAACCCCAATGTGAGGATGTATACCCATTGTCATTTCCTGCTGAGAAAGCAAAGGCCCAGAGAGGTTCAGTAATCTCTCCAAGGTCACACAGCCAGAAAATAGCAGCGCATGGTTTGAATCCTGCTTAGGGAGAGTGGGCTGCACACAGGCAGGGGAGGGTGAGTGGTCCCTTGCCAGGCCCATGCTAGGCCCCTCGGTAGGACTGGCAAACTGATGGAGGGCTGGAAAGGAGGGAATGAAAGGATCAGGTTTGAGTTCTAAAGAGATCATGTGGCTGCACTTCAGAGGACTTGGAGTTGGTGAGGGTAGGACTCAGATGAAGGGGTGAGAAGGCCACTTGGGAGGCCAGTCTGTTTTTCAGGTGGGGCCTCTAAGTGAGAATGGGGGTGCGGACTCTCTCTAGTGGAGGTCATGATTTGTACTCCTGTTTTTTTAAAAAAAAGGTACAGCCTAATTTGAGACAAAATGAGGTAGGCTGCACTCCCTGGAAACTCACAAGGCCTGCTGGCCTTTTACCACTGCTGTGGACGCCAAGAGGCTGTGCTATCCTGAAAGCTGCAGGGTCTCATATGGGTTGTCAGAGTGGGAGGTTTCCCAGGATGTTCCAAACCTCTGGCTTGGCTCAGCAGGGTGGGGCTTCCTCCAGGGCAGGGTCTGCTGATGCTAATGGTGCGATTTCTGCCTGCAGCCGGCGGGACCTGGAGATAGAGAGACCCATGCCAGGAACCCACACGGTCACCCTGCAGTGAGTTGCGTTTCTGTCCCCCACCACTGTGGCTGCTCAGAGTTGCAGTGAGCCTTCCTTGTGAGTTTGGGGGGATGGGCGTGCATTCAGGGAGAACTGGATGGATTCTCTCCAGGGACTGAGCGATGCCCATCTGGCTCAGACCTCTTTGTGCGCAGGTCTTATCAGTTCTTAGGATGTCCCCACGACTTGAGGGGAGCCCTTGATTTGGGGGAAGGAATGATGACTGAACTTTATTTACTGTGTCCTTAACTGTGTTAGCCATTGCTTCATAAAGCCTAGAAATGGATGACATAGGACTCCCTTACAGTGTGCTACAGGTCCTGGAGGAAAAGCCAGTCCTGAACACAATTAACTGGGATTCCAGGTGTCATGATGGTGTCTTTTGGTGGCTTTCTGAGTGCACCACATTGTCTGGCCCTCGAGAACTTGGCATGTCTTTTCCTTTGTCATACATGCTGTACTTGTCTCTGTCACGACTATTGGCAAAGTCCTGCTCATCTATCCTTGATGAGGGGATGCTTTAAAATACAAACATCAGGACACAGAATTTCTCTGACTTAAATTCATTCTAAGGTGTAAATGACTACCAACCCATTTATCTTGAGAGCAAAACAGAGGATGGAGGGAGAATGAAGTAAAGGGTACTGGGATGAAGAAAGGGTACTGGGGAAAGAAAAATAAAATGTTTTAGAATCCTAGTCCCAACCTGGAAGACCTGGAAGTGTGAGAATTTTTACATGAAGCTCATGCTCACTGCTCCCTTCTTTCTCTAATCCCAGGTGCCCTGCTCTGCTGGTTGTTGGGGACAGCTCACCTGCTGTGGATGCTGTGGTATGTAGAAATCAGCAGCTGGTTTCTGTGCTTGATCAAATAGTCCAAGTCTGGTTGAGTTTGTGCAAAGTGGCCCTGCCCATCCCCACCCATCCCCTGCCTCCATCAGGGCAGGTGACTTTTTCAAATGTTCTGTTGGCCTTTGGGCAGAGGGCCCAGCCATCAGTCTCTTTCCCTGGTGGCTGCCTGCCCTGCTGCTTGGCAGTGGGCCCTCTGTCTTCCCTCCTGGCCCCTACGCCTGCTGGCTGCATCCCATTGGCCTGTTTATTTGCGTGTTTTCCACTTGCCTTCCTGGGCAAGAGACACTCTTTTTCGGGGAGCAGGTGGATCTTCCTTATCTGATTGGCGAGAGAGAGACACCTGGGAAGTGGGGCTTAGACAAAGCTTTCTGACTCACTTTACCCCTTAATTCCCACCTGTGATGTTGCAGAGGAAAAGAGAAGACAGAACCTTTCTGACAATCCCCCAGTTGGGGAAATGGGAGACTTAGGGGTTAGTGATTAGAGTCCCAGAGCGGTGGCATGCCTTGTGCAGATATTCATGTAGTAGAGGCCTAGGGTGCTCAGTGAACATGCGTTTCGTGTGGGCTGACCCATTGGAGATAATCATAGGATGCATCGACAGAGATATGTTATTCTCATCACAGGAGGTGATAGTTCTATATTGGGCATCTTGAACATCACAGGTTGCATAGATATTCTGCCCAATTCTGGATGCCACTTCCAAGGTGACAAAATGAAGAGAAAAGTCAATTTGGCCAATGTGATTCAATATGAAGAATAGTTGTTGGATCTGGGGATGATAAACCTGTAGAATCTTTGGCAGAAGCAGGTTAAACCAGATGTTCATTTAGCAGAGATTTCTGGAGCACCTTTTACACTTTAATCTTCATAAGATCTTCTACACTTTAGCACCTAATCTTCATAGCACCTTCTACACTTTAGCAAATCTTCATTGTAACACTTATCTCCCATTTTATAGATGAGGAAATTGAGGTCCAAAGATGTTAAGTAAGTTGTCTAAGGTCGCATGATTGCTAATGGATGATCTGGGATTTAAAGCCAGCTGAAACCCACATTTTTTCTTCTGTGCTACAGGGAATATTGGAGTTTCTGGTGATAGAGGTAGTGGCAGGCAAGGGGGGAAGGTTTTGACTTTGGCTCCAGGTAGAAAATTAACAACTGTCTTCTTTCTTGTCCAGGTGGAATGCAACTCGAAGCTGGACCCCACAAAGACCACTCTCCTCAAGGTATAGGAAATCAATACAGTTTGCATTTGTTCTTTCTTAGAAACCCTTGTGTTTTCTGCAAAGTTGAGTTCTGCCTGAATAAGGCAGAGCTCGTAGTCAGAAACCATAGAAATAATGACTTAATGTGTCTGTTTACAAACATCTTTGGGTGCTGGTGGCGACCTCAGGCTGTGATGATCCCTCTCTGGGATCTCAGGAGTCTGTGGGGTCTCAGAGTCGTGGGGCTCTGGGGAGGGATGGGCCAGGAAGGGTTGGCAGGGGCTGTCTCTAGAGTGGCCTGGGGATG
This sequence comes from Arctocebus calabarensis, assembly GCA_963573935.1. NCBI lineage: Eukaryota > Metazoa > Chordata > Mammalia > Primates > Lorisidae > Arctocebus > Arctocebus calabarensis. Next base: position 131,203 of record CAUYON010114578.1, on the reverse strand, counting down.
TTCCTCTGGGAGGGCCCCCTTGTCCCAGAAGAGAAACTTCTCCCTGTGCATTGGAAGGGCAGGACTTGCTCCGACAGGCTCATAGGAGCACATGCTGTGTCCGCTGTCTCCTAGCTGGACTTGAGGGTCTGTGGCAATCTCCGCCAGTGCCCTGTCAGTTACATCCGATGGCACAACTGAGACCACAGACCGTTGTGGCAGCCCTGGGTAAAGATTCAGCACAAGAAGGGCCTCCTAGCCTGTTGTACCCTGTGAGGGCAGGTGACCAAGAGGGGCCCATGGGGGAGATAAGGCAGCTTCCCTGCATTGGGAAAGGCTAAGAAGGTGACATCTGTGGGTCACTGTTCCCTCGACTCCCCCATAGGGGTAGAATGTGCAGGAGGGGCTGTCTGATACTTACTGAGTGGGGGGCTGCTCCTGTGTCAGGCTCTTCCCATGCACTTTCTTGCAAGATTAGAAGATGCTAGACTTCAGCCCCGCATAACACAGTGCTTTGGGGATGCCATTACAAAGTGCCACAAACTGGGTAACTTAAAGCAACAGAAATTCATTCCTGCACAGTCTAAGTCCAAAACCTGTGTTTTGGTCAGGCCATGCTCCTCTGAAGGTGCCGGGGAGTAAGTCCTTCCTCACCTCTTCAGCTTCTGGTAGTTGCTGTGACCCCTGGTATTCCTGGGCTTGGAGTTGCATCACCCCAGTCTCTGCTTGCACCATCGCCTGGCATCCTCCCTGCGTGTCTCTGTGTCTGTGTCCAAATTGCTGTCTTCTTTTAAGGACTTCGGTCATTGGATTTAGGGCCCACCCTTGATCCTTCCAGCTGCCCCTTACCCTGCTGCCTAAGAGTCCTCAGAACTTGGCCTTGCTCACTCCCACGTCTGGACACATATCAACACATGCCTAAAATTGCCTCAGTTACAAGGCAATGCATTAGGTTTGGTAATTTCATAGGAACTTTGAAAGGGACAGCGTCTACAAAGGGTGGCCAGCCAGGAGACTCACTGGGCCTGGAGCTGCCTTCTAACAGTTTCCTTATGAGAGATTCTTTCCAGGGAATATATTTAAAGGGGCTGACATCAAATCCTTTCAGGTCAGACAAATCCTGGCCAGAAGCTTACAAATTCCCTCAGCTCTGTCCAGCCAGCTTCTGCCTTCATGGCTCTAGGAGAATGGAGTGAAATTAGCCCTAGGGCTTTGCACAGTGTCTGGCACAAAGTAAGCTGCAGATAGTGGTTTCCGTGGAGACATTGTCTGATCCTGAGGGGACAGTAATGAAAGCAGTGGCAGCCTTGCTTGATGGGGCTAGAGAATCTCCACCTACTCAGGGGTCCGTTGCCCTCAGTGGGCAGGGTGACAGTCGGATGGATGCCCACTTGGAACTGGCCTTGGAGCACAGGTGACCTCAGCACTAACTGGCTTCCCTTCCTCCTAGATGGCGGATTGTGGTGGCCTCCCGCAGATCTCCCAGGTGAGTGCCACCTTAGCTTTTGCATGAAGCACCTGTCACCTCTCCGTGGGTGCAGTCTGCATGCCTCTGTGACTTGGTAAGGCCTTTGTCCTTACTGCCTCACATGACATGAAATGACAATTTGTGGATGGGTTACTGTTTGTAAAAGGTGCTTGTTCACAAGGTACAAGGACTCATTTGATCTGCTGTGGAGTAGGTAGTACTGGGGTTCATAGGGGCCAAGTGGAAACACGGTCATCGTGAGCCAGCATCTAAGTGTGCCTGACACAAAGGTCACAGGCTTCTGCAGGAAGGGTTCCAGGGAGCTCCAGCCCGGAACAGAAGGATAGAGAGGAGATTAAAACAAATGGTGTGTGCATGGGGATGTGCACATGTGTACACAAGAGTGTCTGTGTGCATGTGTGTCTGCTTGTACAGGTACACATTTGTTCATTTGTTTGCACATGCATGTTTGCATGTGTTTGTGTGCACTTGTGTGCATGTACACAAAAACCACCAAACAATATAGCGTGTTTACTGCACCCTCACTCCTCTAGTTCCCTGCTCATAAATAACCCCACCCACCTAACAAGTGAGCTTTTCATCTATATTCTTACAATTTTACATCATGAGAGTTTTGTATTCTGTCTTAAAATGAGAACTATCAAAAAATTATGTGAATTTTTGGTCACTTTTTTTCCTCTAAGGCCTTCCTTGTCTCAGTTCTTCCTTCTTTCCTCCTTTCTCTACTTGGAACAAGAACAGATCCAACCCTGGTGATAATCAAAACAATGTTCACTGCCACAGCAGGAGCTGGCAAGCATAGGCTTCCAGGAAGTGGGCCCAGGGAGGGCGATTCCTGTGCAGACACCTCCCCGTGGTGCCTTCACTGGTTGGGTGTGTGTTTACAAAGGGCTTTCTCACCCTTGATTCGGGTCAATTTTTGCAACCATCCGTGGAGGCAGGTAGAGCAAGCATTTTATCCCAGTGTCACAGAAGAGGAAACTGAGGCTAACAGATGGGGGAGATTGCCCATGGTTGCCCACTGGGCAGAATTTGGGCCCTGCTATTCTTGTTCCCAAGCCTATGTTCTTGGTTCTCTCTACTACCTGAACACGGACATCCTGTCTTCGGCAGCCCCAACTCCCCTGTCCTTTTGCCCTTGTCACACAAGTCTCAAAGGGCAATTTAAGCATAGCCTCTCCTTTAAATGCTGTTTGGCTCTTTGTGGAATGGTGGGTGCAATACCAATGACTCTTCATTGTCACAGGAGAATGAGGCCCAGGGTATTAGATTTAACAGGTGGAATTACTTGCAGCCTACAAATATGCCCTTGGTACCTACAGATTAGATGAATTGCTTGCAAGTAACTGGTAGGACTGGCTGTGCTCTCAGCATTTCTGACTCATTTCACTTCAAGTAGCCCAGTTAATTAGTTTATTTTTCTGACCAACATCCCTTCATTCTTTTGATCGTTTCTTCCTTCCCTTTGTCTTCTTTTATCCATCTTTCTCTCTTTCTTTGCTTCCTTCTGGCCATTGATCCTTTTTTCTTTTTATCATCAATAGTCCTTCCTTCCATTCTTCTTTCTTTCCATCCCTCTGACTTTTTTTCCTTTTCATCCATCTATCTATTCTATATCCTTTCTTCCCTCCACCAGCCAGCCTGCCACTGTTGAGGCTGGGGGTGAGCTACCTTAAGGCTTTGGGTTCTGGGTTTGGACATCCTGTGTTGATCTGTAAGACCTACCACTTTTGACCTCCCCAAGTCTGTTTAGCTATCAAATGTGTGTAAAATAGTGCTAACCTCACGAGGTGGTTGTCAAGGATAAATGGAATAATGCAGCTGAGCCCTTATCACAGTGAGGGTGCTGAGGTGGACACATCACTTTGGCTGATGTGGCCTCCCCAGAAACACCTGCAGTGGTGGTAACATTCTGCTCATTTTACAGGCAAGAAAAATAACTCAGACAAATCACATAAGTTGTCCACATTCCTACAACTGTAATATGAACTTGAACTTTCCCTTTCTGGCCAAAATTAGTGTGGTCCCCTAAACAATCCCATAGTCTTGCCTTTCCTTTGGTTTTCTTCTATCAACACATGATGGCCTTCTTCTTGAGCTAGTGAGTGAGTGAAGCTGACTTTGGGCCCAGCTCCTGGTGGCCATGGATGATCTTGACCCTGGTGACTAACTGCATGCTGTCTCCTTCTCTCTCGCAGCCGGCCAAGCTCGCTGAGGCCTTCAAGTACTTCGTGCAGGGCATGGGCTATAGTGAGTATGGGGCTGCCCAGCGTGGGGAGGGTTGGGTGGTATAGGAGCTGGAAATGCAGGTCCCTGAGACAGGTTTGGATGATTATTCTGTATGCACTTAACCAGCTTCAGCTTTTTGAAAACTGGACAGAGCAGAGGAGGAAACATGTAGGAGTATGGAGAGTGGGCAGCAGTTGAGTCTCTGTTGATACTAGAAAGATTCATTTCTTCCTTCATCACATGGAAATTGTTTCCTACCAGGGATTTTTCTTTCTAAATTTTTTGTCGATTTAGACGAGGACTATCCCTTTAAGCACCAAGGATATGATGAACAATGAAACCATGAAAATCTTTTAAATTTGGATTCCATGCTTTCTTACAGTGGTGATAAACATGGTGATGGTGGTCGTGATAATAGATTATTAACAAAGCCTTTCTTTTTCCTTGTTTAACCATCACAATAATCCTATGAGAGATCCTTATTTTCATTTTATAAGTGGTGAAACCGAGGCTTAGAGAATTTTTTGAGAACTGTAAAGTTGTATATGTGGCTGATAGGGTTGAGTTGCTCATGTTCAAGACGGAACACATGTTTGCTAACTCACGCAATCTTGTAATTGAAGGATAAACAAAAACATAATTCAAGAACTTGCTGCTTTTTGCTTTATGGTTATAGTTTGGTCATTAGTCAGACTCGTACCGCTGTTTCCTCAGAAATGATGTCCCTGGATAAGGACATATGCTATTGAGTTTATGCTGTTGAATAGTGACCACATGAGATACTGGGCAATCTGTTAATTTGTTGCCCTTCTTAAGAAGGAAGGCTTTGAACTTCAGTCTTTTGTCTTCTTAACCTCTTGGGTTGTTGAAAATACTAGCAGGATGTTTGGCAAACTAACCACAGTCTTGAGATTGGCCTCAGCCATGCTTAGTCCTAGAAGGCAAGGAGGGGTAAGCTTGCTTACATGCCTCAAGCAGTATCCCTGTCCCGAGATGCCCTCTCCCAATAGAAAGAGTCTGCCCCTGGGTCTTCTGCCCCTCTGCCTGCCTTCTTGCTGGGCTATGTTGGCAAAAGTTGTGTTGGAGAGAGCCTTGGCACAGGCCGTGTTTATGTCACATGGCGTGAATCTCTTGCTTGTGTTGGACATGACATGGTTTGGATTTCTGCTTCAAGGGTGTATCAGGGGACAAAGGAAGCAAAGAATAGGCCTTATTTTTTCCCCTCAAATTAGCTTCTGTTTCCAGAAGGCCAAAGCATCCTATAGATTTTAGGGGAAATAGCAGAAAGGGCAGTGGTCCCAAAGGCATCAACCAAAGAGAAAGAAAGTGGCCAGTCACTGAGTTCCCCCACACGATGGTGTCAGGCATGGCCAGTGCTTGCTCACCTGGCATCAGTCGCCCCAGCACTGGGATCCTGGCCAGGAGAACACCCAGATTTGAGGTTGAGAAATACAGGTTTAGAGATAATATGTAAGTTATAGAGGTGGGATTGACCCTCATTCCTTCCAGATTCAAAACTAGCTCTTTAGGAAGGGAGTTGGGTATAGCAAGGATTGATTCTGTTTGGAAGTATCTGCCATCAGCAGCCAGCCCCCATGTCTCCTAGCACATACGTAAACCCTACTTGCTGGGGATGGCCCAGCTGCCTTGGTGTCCGGTGTCCATACTTCAGGGTGGCCTTCCCAGTGACTATGTACAATTGTGTGGGGAGTTAGCGTCCTAGGACTGTCCTAAGAAATCCTCAATAACTGAGGTGGCTTCAAACAGCAGAAATTTATTTCCTCACGGTTCTGGAAGCTAAAAGTCTGAAGCTGAGGTGCCAGTGGGTCTGTGTTCTTCTGGAGGCTCCAGCAGAGACCTTTCCCCACCCCTTCCTCAATTCTGCCTTCGGAGGCTGCATCACCCCTGTCCCCGCCTCTGAGCGGGCTTCTTCCCCGTGACTCTCTGTGTTCTCCCCTTTTTATTAGGACACCACCACGGTTGAGTTGAGGGCCCACCCTAAATCCTGGACAATTTTTTCCCTAGGTCCTTAAATAATTATGTATGCAAAGACCCTACTTCCAAATAAGATCACATTCGGAGGTTTTAGGTGCACATGAATTTTGGGGGGACACTATTCATCCCAGAACAGGTAGGAGGGATTTTTTTGTTTTCTCTTTATTCCGCTCTATCAGCGTCTATACGCTCAAGGGCATTATAAGTCTTGGAAGTGATCCCGAGGTATGGACAGCACCCTCACTCATGCCCGGGGCTTTTAAACTTCTTGGAGAAAGAGAGGTGATAGCCAACAGCTCTGCCAGAAACTTGCTTTATGGCCTCACTTGCCCCGAGCGTGGTGTGCAGGGATGACCTGGCTAAGTGGAATGTCCCTCTGTTCCGGTGACAGCTGACAGCATGGGGTGGTGGGCATCCATGTAGGATCCCCATTTGATAGATGGGGGCAGGAAAGCTAGAGGGACACTCCACAGCCACACAGCTGGAGAGCAAGGGGCAGAATCAGATTCAAACCCAGATTGGGTGAGGTCACTTATGGGTGGCTGTCAAGCTCCTCCTGCACCTGCTTCCCAGAACCAGGGCTGGAAGGACTGAGGCAGGACAGGAAGAGCGCTTGTTCGCGGCTGTGCACGCGCGGGCACATGGCTGCCGGACACCTGCGTCTGGGTCTTCACCTCGCAGTCTCCCGCCCCCTACCTGCCTGTGTCCTGTCTCTCCAGTGCCCTCCGCCAGCATGACACGTCTGATGAGGTCCCGCACGGCCTCTGGCTCCAGCGTCACCTCTCTGGATGGCACCCGCAGCCGTTCCCACACCAGCGAGGGAGCCCACCTGGACATCACTCCCAACTCGGGTGCCACCAGCAACAGCGCCGGGCCCAAGTCCATGGAGGTTTCCTGCTAGGTGGCCTGTGTAGACGGCTGACCCCGGACTCTGATCTCCGTAGCGGCCCCCTCCCCTCCAGCCCCTTCCCGCCCCTGCCTGCCACATGCGCCTAACTTGGTATTAATCCAAAGCTTATTTTGTAAGAGTGAGCTCTGGTGGTGACAGATTGGGTCTTTCCCGGGCACCCTCTCCAGTGAGGGCAGGGCGGCAGTGGACCAAAGGAAAGAGGCACCTGAGTGTCCTATTCCATTAACTAGTGGCCGGCTGACACCCTCTTACCTTCCCTCAGAGACACCAAACTGCCAAAAATAAGAAAGATCGCAGTAAACATGTCACAAAGCCAAGTCCAGGCTGCCCTGTGCATCCTGGTTCAAAGGGGCCCTTTGTCAGAAGGCCAGCCATCCACTTCCTGTTTCCTCTCCAGCTAAACGGAAGCTGACCAGTTCCAGGAAACAAATTCTTTTCTGATTTGGAGAGGGGGCGAGCAGGTTAGTGTAGACACCTCTTTTAAATAGGCAAAATAGGAAGAGGGAAAAGAGGTGGGATTTATGCTGAGGCTAGAGAAGCATTTGGAAAAAACAAATCCACATAGCTGACTTGAAGGAATCCGTTTTTAAAGCTAGCGCATATAAACCTCTGAATGCTGAAGCCCACATGCCTGTTTTTCTAGCGTCCTTTTAATGTACAATGAGAGCAGGTGACCAAAGCTCTGGCTTTGCCGGAAGAACATTATGGCAAGTGTTTGGTGTTGCGCATTTTGAAGGCTTTGGCTCTGCCCTCTGCCTCTTTCCCACAGATCCTTCTCCCACCCCAGAAGCATGAGCGGGTGATTATTTTTGTTCATGGGGGAAAATGATGTGGATTTTCATTGCACTCTTTGGAAAGGAGGGAAATGTCCTGGCCAGCCATACCTGGCTGCAGTGAGTCTCCTTACAGAGGGGTGGGGAGGAGGGCATTGGGGTGGGCTGGGCCTTGAGTTCCCAGATGGGACGAAGTCCTTGTGGTTGTCATTTCCAGGGATCCAGCCCATTTCCCAGGAATCATGCGTCCTTGAGTTAAATTCAGTTTCTGATCTTTGACAACCAGTCCTGAATCTATACTTACTAGCTGAGCATTTCTAACCCAGTAACATCACTGGATCTTCAAATAGGACTTTTTACTCTCCTGGGTTGGGGATGGGTATTCACATGGGGAATAGTGGCTGGGAAAATGCCAGGATTCTGGAACATACGTTCCACAGGACTATCCTTCCCTCTCCTGCCTTCTGTCTTCCTGCCCTCTAACCTGACAATGATTGGGGCGGCACCACTGACGTCTTTGAGCCGTGCTGGCGGAGCTGCCAAGTTCCTGTGCCACTGCCTGTGATTTTCATTTTGGCTAACTATGGGTTTTCTTAGAGGAAGTTTGATCATAGTGAATTGAAGATTGTGAGTCAGCCATGGGGGCCTGGTGGTTTCCGGGACCCTAGAGTTGGCAGAAGGAAACAGTCCAGCCTTCTAGGCGGCATGAGTGGTCATAACTCATGTACCTGCCACCTACCACCTTGCAGGCTCCCCTGATCGCGTGCAGAAAGATCGAGAATCAGGGCAGGAGTGACTGAATGCAGACCAGAAACTATTGTGTACAAGTCTCTCCAGAGGAGTTTCTTAATGAGATATTTGTATTTATTTCCAGACCAATAAATTTGTAACTTTGCAGTGGTTTGTGCCTTCATTTCTTCGCCCTGAGAGATGGTGTGTGGGACATTGACGTGTAAGGTGGGCCTTCCGGTGAAAGGATGGCTGGGCCTAGATACCTGTTGGCCCCTGCCACCACCCCTCACCCCACGGGCTCTTAACTCTTTGCTCTAGAGCAGTGCTGTCCAGCAGAATTAGAATGTCAGCAGCACATGAAATTAATTTTAATTGTATGATTAACCCAAGATAACCAAGATATTACCACTTCTATTAAAAATATTAAGCAGCCATTTTACATTCTTTATATTCATCAGTGTGAATTTCACACTGCACGTTCAGACAGCCACGTTGTGCCCAACAGCTTGGATGGCAAAGTGTCAGAGGATGAAGCTTGCTCACTTATAGTTAGAGGGAAACATCTTTGTATTTGTTTTTACATTTTATTACAGAAAAGTATGTAGGAAGGGCACCCCTTTCCTCATGCCCATTGACAATCATTGAAAAGGTTTTGTTTTCTACTATACACATAAAAAATGTAAACAGGTTTTGAGAGGTTCAAGTACAGAATGGGGTTGGGGGGGTCCACAAGAAAGGTGAAGAGGCCAGTCCAGGGATAAGGAAAGACTTTAATAAAGGGGAAAAGCAGAATGGAGACTGCCCAGGTATCAGGTCAGCTCCCACAGCTGCAATTGGAAAGTGAGCCCAGTGTACTGCCCAGGGCCCTTCTCCAGTGGGGGTCAGGATTATGGGCCTATATGGGTAGGATGTGTCCCAGAACTCTGTCCTTGACGCACTCCAGGAGTCTGCAATGGGGACGGGGAGGAGTTTGCTGGTTTCTGACCTGTTTTTCTTTTTCTTTTTTTTTTTTTTCTTATTTATTTATTTATTTATTTTTATTGAATCATAGCTGTGTACATTAGTTCAACCATGGGGTACAGTGTGGGAGCTTCACATGCGATCTGAGATATTTTATCAACCTGATTGACATACCGTTCATGATATTTTCTCGTTTACTACACTGACCTGTTTTCCTAAACTTGCTTCATTCCCATCAACATTGTGAGAATTCCTTTCCCACAGGTTTTAGCATAACCTCTCATTTTATTTAAGCTTTTATTTAAGATGAGTTTAAAATGTACAGAACATTTGCAAAGATAGTACAGAGAGGTCCTATGTATCCTGCACCCTATTCCTCTGTTATAACATCTGACATTACGTCATGCCTTTGTCATGACTAAGAGAACTTTGGTATGTTACTGTTGACTAGGCTCAGGGCTTTGTTGGAATTTCTCCAGTTTTCTCAAATGTTCTTTCTGTGCTCCAGGAGCCCATCCAGGCTACCTCATTGCAATTAGTTGTCACGTCTCCTTGGCTTCCTCTGGCCTATAACAGTTTCCCAGACTGCCCTTACTTTTTGACATTTTTGAGAAGTACTGGCCAGGCATTTTGTAGACAGTTTCTCAGCCGAGGTTTTTTTGTGTACACCTGGGGCTATGGGTCTCTGGGCAAGGTGAGACCAGAGAGGTGAAGTGCCCTACTTGTCATATCTTAGCAAGGGCTCATGCTGTCAACATGGGTTAGCGCTGATGAGATTAACCTTGATCCCCCTGCTAGGGTGGTTATCAGGCTTCTCCACCGTCAAGTTGCTTTTCTGCTTTTCTATACTTCATCTTGGGGAACAGATCACTAACTGCACCCACACTCAGCCATTCTTCACCTCCTCCTTAAAAGAGGTATCATGCTGTTATTTACTGGGGTGCTCTTCACTGGCCTCGAGGGGCTCCCTATGCTCATTAGCTGTGAGCACTGTCTGCACCCTCTTGTGGCCAGGGGTGTGCCGCAGCCTTTGGGCCCTGCTGTCCAGGATATAGACTTGCAATGAGGAAGGGGCTTTGAGTCAGCACAGAAGGGCAAGTACGTGTTCCCAGCTGCACGGACAGCGTGGGCACCAGCACAGAAGGTGGGCAGTATGTACCCTTAGCAGGAGCCTGCAGTATAGACCTGGGCAGGTGACCTCATGTGCTGGGCATGGCATGCAGTGAGGCTGGAGGGCTGGTCCTGGGCGCAGGGGCCTCTGAAGTTCTGCCCTATCCCCACAGAGGCCAAGGCCAGCTCTTCAGGCCTCTGGGTCTCCAATGACCCTTTGGTAAGTTAAAGAAGATTTCAGACCCCTCTCAGAAGACCTTTAAATACATAAAACAAAATACATGTGATTCTAAAAGAAACCACTCGTAGTGAAGTATATTTGCACATGACAATTGTGTGACGTGCCCCATGAGCTTCTTCATCAGTCAGGTCAGTGGTAACTTTGGGTCAGGTCCCAGGATCACTGCAATTTCAAAAGATAATCTTCTGCCACAGTTGTGATAAGGTGATTGTGATTACAACTGGTGACACGGTTTGTTTGCAGTTAGTCCTTAGTATAAACAAAGATGGTATTCTTTTCCCATCCAAGAATGGGGGCCTCTGAATTCTACCCAGGGCTCCCTGGAGGGTGTGGAGACCCTGGGTTAAGAAGCCCTACTCCCGAGCAGGAGGAGCATGCTGGCTGTGCTTATTCAACAGACCCAGCTGCCCGGCCTGTCTAGGGGTCCCGTAGGAATAAGACCAGTGGTGGGGAGTTGGCAGGTGAGTTTGTGACAGGGCTGCCACCTCAGCTTTAGGGAATTAGGGGTGGTGCAGTACCCCTAATTTGGGGGGGACTATCAAAAGTGTTTGCACGCCTTGCTATTTAGAGATGGTGTGCCCAAAGGCTGTTTTGTCAGCTGGGGGCCTATTTCTGTTCTCCAAGCTGTTTGTTTTGGTTTGAGCCCCCTGCCCTTGGGTTTCAATAGCAGTTGGGAGGCCAAGTGTGCGCTGAGATCAGCACCTGAGGTATGAGAGTCAGCGGATTGGTTCCCAGATGTAGCCCAAACCCATTGGCTTACATATCTGAAACCCTTCGGTGCTGTCCCCCTGGAGTCCAAGAACAGAAGATGAGACTTGGCCTTGTGGCGTCGGAGATGGCATTGGGAACGGGGATAAGTGAGCAGATCACCTTCCTTCTGTCTAAGATCAGATTTTTCTGCAATATTACAGCATAAAATGATGGGTCTAACCCAAGGGCTGCTGACTCTTTAGATTCTTAAACCTGAAACCAATCATATCTTTGTGTCTCTTGTGGGGAAGAATCTGATTGGCCCAGCTTTACTCGGGTGTCTGTGACTGGGCTCACGTTTCTCCCTGGCATGCATGCAGCACGGGGACAGAGTAATTGATGACAGTGAATTGGAAGATCATTTGCACAATGACATTCATTGACATCCAGGCTCACGATGGTAGAGCACGACATACATGTTACAACTGTGTGACATGCACCATGTGCTTCTCCATCAGTCAGTTCAGCGGTAACGTTGGGTCAGGTCTAAAGGTTCTCCCTGATGGCTGCTCTGAGAAGCCTCCCTGAAGGCTCCCCAGCTGAGACGGCACGCCCAGCATTCGCAATGCATCGCTGAGTGTGTTCTTTCCTTCTGAAACTAGTGATCCTCTACTTCTGCTATCTGCAGGGCCAGCACAGTGCCGGCCACATTACGGGGGGTTTTCTTATACACAGTTGCACATTTCCCCAGTATCAGTAATATTAGTGTGCATCATAGTTTCTGCTCTTTATTCTTTATCTGTGAGGATGAGTTATCTTTGCTTCATAAGTAAAACCAAGCAGAGAGACTAAGCAGCTTGTCCAGACATTTCTGAAATGGATTTTAGGTTTGCTCCCTTTTAAAACAGTTCACTGAGCACGTGACTCGCACCACCTCCTCCTGATACCTGGAGGTCGCAGAATGTCAGTGCGTTCCAGGGGCAGCAAAGTCAGTGGATATCCATGAAGTTTTATTGGCTGTGGTGGCTGTTTGTCTATTAAGCAGTCCCACTCAGACTTGGGTGACCTGCTTTTATGATATGGTTTTTAATTTTGCTACCTTCTCCTCTGTAGCAGATCAATGTTTTCCCATTGCTATCAATGGCTTGTTTCTAGCAGGTTCTTTTCCCTTTTTATGGGATGAAGCAAGGAATCCACATTGTGTGAAAAAAATGAGAGCAGTGGGGGTCAGGATGGAGAGGAGGCAGGCCATTCAGAATGTAGTACCCAAAACAGTGTGTGGGCTTTGTGCCAGCTTATGCATCTCCTTGGAAGTCCTTTTTATCCGTGCTGTTTAGAAAGAACCTAAATTCAACCAGAACTTGAACTTCTGAACACAAGGGATTCCTTTGCATTCTTGTTCTTTCAGAGAGGGTGATAGGGAAGATTGACATCTCCTGCATGCTTTTTATAATAAAATACTTCCTAATAAAATGGTCTGCCCATTTCCCCAAATACCATTTGCCTCAGACTTCAATCACCTTAAATCTCAGAAATTTTCCCAAAGTCTACATATTCTTCTTAATCTGAGGCACCCACAGGATTCCATGATCTGACCTCAAATTTTGTAAACAATATGCATCATGCTAGTAGAGGTTTTCTTAGAAACAATTCATGTGATAATTTCTTGAAATGAAGTCTCCCCTTGATTTTCTTGTAATAGCTTCCTGTGTTTTGGGGATAGTAGGTGAGCAAAACTTGGCCAGGAGGTTTCAGCAGAGTCATTTACTTCACCTTCCTCAGCCATCTGCACTTCTTTTCATACAATTGTGCTATGTGTGGTGATGGGTTTGAGAGACACAGCAGAGTATAGAAGAAACAGAGCTTTACAGCAAGTTACAGCATGAAAGGAAAATATGTAGATCAAATAACAAAGGGGCAAACAGCCTATGATGAAAGTAAAACAGCACTCAGCTAACTAGTGGCAATTCTTTTTCTTCACATTTGCTATTTTAAATAAGGGCTAAATAAGTTAAACATGCAGGCACACATATGCTAATTCTTACTATGGCCTTATTGATTACCCCCAGTTTGTGAAGAGGCTGAGACTTGGCTAATATTATTATAGAAGTGTTTATTAAGTGCTTCTTATGCTCTAAACTCTATTTTAAAATTTTGCATGCTTCTTATGTTCTAAACTCTATTTTAAAATTTTGCATCCAGATGAGAGGTAGGTACTATCGTTTTTTTACACTTCACAGCTGAGAAAACTGAAGCTTAGACATGTGAAGTGAGAAATTTCACTTTCTCACTTCACATGTGAAGAAAGAAATAAAGTATACCAGGATCACTTGACCTTCAAAGTCAAGACTGTTTCCATTGCTCTGTGAAGTATGTCTTTGGCAATGGATACTCTGTCCATCCGTACAGCCCTTCCCAAGTTCCTGACATGTACCTGCTTCTGAGCTAGGCTCAGAGGACTCGGTTATAGCCCCTGACCCCAAGATACCTACAGTCTACTTGGGGATATTGAAAGGTATTGAATAAATGAGTGAATAAACGAATATGTAAAATCCATTTTACATTTACATCAAGTGTTTCCTAGCCTGGATACACTGGCCTCTCTGGTCTTCTCTGCATTCTGGAATTTATGTTTCTAAGCCCATCTCCAAATTTTTAAGCCATTTTTGTTTTCATATATAAAATATCTCGGACACCTGATTTCCACCATCTGAACATTTGTCAAACACGTTCAATGTTCCATCCTGTGTCATAGCCATGGATACACAAGAACCACCAAACTCAGTAAATGATTTTGCTGATGATTTATTACTTTAAGGAAAAAAGTTGTAAACACAGAATTTAAGCCATGAAAGCCTTTCACATTGAACAAACATGCTTCATGCTACACAAATCGTGAGAAAAATGAAGACTTGCAGACCATGACAGATTGTCCAAGTGCTATTTTTCCTCCCCTGGGTAGCTCTAAGACTTTCTTTGTATATATTTTGAATATCACAAAAATAGCAGTAGGCATACTTAAATATTAAGTCACAGTTTGAAAACAGGTCTATACACATATATGCAAACACACATGTACTGTACATGGAGAGCTGTACAGTTGACCGTCATGACCTTTTGATAAGCCATGCAGGGTTGTCATTGTGGCTACTCTGCAACAAGATGAGTCTGTAAAAAGCAGTGATGTCATTCCACATAATAGTCACAGCCTGGTTTATTTCCTTACAATCCCTATGTTTATACCGTGTACAGTGCTAGTGAAACTACACACAATCATATCATTTGAATCTACTTTTTTTGATCACTCTCTGAATCCTCTGAATTCAATGTTAAAATTGCAGTTGTTTTCAGTAAAGCACCTCTTGTCAAGATCATACCTTTAGGTTTAGGGACAACTAGGCTTAGTGTCAGGAGAGATGGCTCAGGCGGCAGCCTGTCCTGGTCACTGATCCTGGTGTGCTCTTTGCTAGATGGTGAGACCTTGGGCAAGTGATTAGACCTCTGGGAGACTCAGCTGCCTCTAAGTGATGATAACACTGAGTGTCGTAGGTTTACTATGAGGACAAAATGAGATATGGCAGTAAAGCATCAGACCTGGCATGTGCTTAGAGCTCACCAAGTGCTTGGAGAAAGGTTTATGGTGAGTCCAGGTCTCCTTTCCTCTCCAACAACGAGGCACATCAGAGGCATTCACTCTAGTGTAAATGTCTTCAGCAAAGGCCAACTGACCTCTTTCCCTCATCTCAGGACACAGGGTTACAACGGACCAGATAGGGGGCCTTTTCGTTCTATTGGAATCCCCTGCCAATGGTATTCTCCATAGGAGTCGCTGGGGTTCTGCCCAGAGGCATCCCCAAGAGTAAGGGAGAACAGGAGACGTTGGCATTTGGGCTCTAAACTTTTTTTTTTTTAATTTTGGCTGACTTCTCAGCCTCTTCGAGTCTCAGATTTCCTATTTATAAAATGGGGAAGAGATACATCCTCAAAATGGCTTTGGTAATTAAATAAGATCATGAAAAACTTAGTGTAGTGCTTGGCACCAAGTAAACACTCAATAAGTGGAACTTTTTCCATTATGATTAGTCTTAAATTTTGCTGAATCAGGCTACACCATTTCAGGAAAATGATGACGGCTAAAAAGGGCTTCCCTACATTGGGCCCAAATCTCCTTCCTCATGATTTCAACTGACTTCAACCTGTGGGTCTGAGACTTGCCCTCTGGGCCCTACATGAAACAGGTCCATTTCTCAAACCCATAGTAACTTGGCCATTCTGAGCATTCTGTTGCCCCCTTTCTCAGACTAATCCCCTATCCCTCCAACCGGGCTGCCTATGATCCTGGAAGCTATGCTTAGTTTCCCACACTGGGATTCAAATTCAGTAAGAACCTAGCTAGGTCTTTTGAATTTCAGATGGAGTTAGCTGTTATCTAGCCTTGTAGTTTGTAGATGGCAGATGTTTTCACTGTAAGAAAATCCAATAGGCTACTCACTGACTTATAGAAGAGATCATTCATGGGGCAAACTCTCTTTACACAAGCGTTCTTGTAGATATAAATATGCATTTCTTTAGAATAGTGAATGTCTCTTTTCCTATGGCACTTATAAGATTTTGGCTGATGAAATCAGATTTTCATGTAACTGAAAGAAAAGAGCTTCTGAACAAAAGTAGGAACACATTCCTGTATACACCAAGTACATGTTGAGCACCACTGTATGCCTTGCACTGGACGAGGCATTTTGGAGGTCACAGTTAGGAAAACACATTTCCAGTCCTTTCTCTTGTTTAGGAATCCCTCTGCTTGCTGCATGAGCAACTGCTCAGCCCTCAATATGCAGGAGTCGGTTCTGACTTGGCACCGGGGGTGACATAGAGGGGATGCTCTATGGGGGATGCAAGGATTTTCTTTTTTAATCAGACATTCTCCTCTTGGGAAAAGCAACAGCAAGAAGTCACTTGTTGCATTATGTTTTCCAAGGGCTCCTCCAATCCTCATGAGCCCCAAGCAGTCAGAAGGCGAGAATGCAAGGAAGAGCTGGGCAACTGCTGAAGCCCAGGCAGAGGACAGTGGACAGTGCTTGGGTCAACTGCTCCTTATGAAATGTGATGACCTGTCCTCATTCCTGGAGTATTAACTGGGGGCCTTTCTCATCAACAGGAATGTTTATCAAATTGCACTTCGGATTGGGATGAACTTAATTTATTCCCTGTACAGTATAGGGGTTAAGAGGACCTTAAATACTCAGATTAATGTATACAACTTTCCATTAAAAATCAAAAGCAAACAACAATTCATTGTCCTTGGCAAATGTTTGGTGACCTTGGGGAAAATGAATTATTGGAATCAGGGATAGTTTTAGTACACTGATGTCAGAGCTGACCGTCAGAGTTCCACGTGGAAGGATCCCCTATTCTAAATCCTGTATATCCTCCCGAATGGACCCAAACAGTCTTGCAGTTTGGCAGGCAAAGAGAGAATTAGACATACTGGCTTTCTAGTGAATTCCATTTCTTGGGACTTAGTCAGAAATTTGGTGACTTGAACAGGCTAGATCAGGCCTGGGTCTTGTTCAGAGAAGCCAGAGACAGGTGTTTTCTTTGATGTGAATGCCAAATGTTGACAAGGAGAAGACCATAGTCTGGGCCTGAGCAGCAATATCATGGGTCAATAAAACAAGAAAGGCACCCAAGGGTCTTGATCAGGGTAACTAGGAGTGAGAGGAAATAGATAAAAGAAGACTCAGTGGTGTGAAGTTACGGACAGAGAGTTGGCTACTTTGCAGGCACTGAGCCGGACCCTTAGCCCATGGTTGACACCTGCTTAATCAGCAATTTCTGAGAAGTCAGGGTAGGGTTCTAAGTCAGCAAAGATGTCATTGGGATTCCTGCAGCTCAGGTTGCAGAAGCAGGCATTGATCCACAGGACCTGGCGGGAGAAGCCAGGCCCATCAGGACACTGGAAAAAGACGTTGATGGTCTTGGACTTGTAGGGGATGCAGCACCTGTTGTCTGTGCAGGCCCCACAGTACTTGGGTTGGTAGGAGCGTGTGCTGACGCAGCCTGCAAGGGTGAAGTTCATGGGCACTTCTGGCTGGTATACAGCCAAGCACTTCTTCTCTGCCTGAAGGAAAGAAAGTTGCTTTCAGTGGGGAAGTTTAGAGTACAAACAACCACCTTCCCTCCAAGCCCTTCTCACTCATCATAGGCGCATTCCCCCTTATTTTTAGAACCACGGCATGTTCACACAAAGATACTAGCAAATATAGCGAGATCTGGCTCCCCTGGAACGAGCAATAGGACTACATGGTCGGGGGACACACAGTACCTTGGCCTCCCCATCCTGTCTCTCCTGGCTTCTCCCATACATGCCTCTCAGGCACCTTATTCTACTGGACCAACATTCTTTAAAGGAAGCTCTATCCTTCTGTTGGACTATGGACTTGAGATGGTGCCCTTTTTGTGTCTCTACAATTCTGCATCTGGTACGTAGTAGCCACTTACTAAACTTGTTAGGGGTTGCTGGGGTCTGCTGCACAGCAGCAAACGTGCTGGATCCAGGCTCTGTGGGGGCGTGAAGTTGATACAATTGGCCAACCCTTTCAGGACACATAATTATGGAAGCAAAGCTGAGCCCGCAGCCTAGATAGATCCATCTCGCCCAGCTCAGCGTCTTGGCTCCCATTGCTCCTGCTGCTGGGACATTTTCCATTTATGTTTTCAGCCAGGAGATGTCCACGGCTTACACAGTACTAGCTGTGTACTAAGCACAAATAATACAATGGCTAGCAGGACAGAGAATGATAATCCTAGAGGAAGAGAAAGGAAGAGGAAGGATGGATGAGGTTGACTGGCAGATACACAGGAGAAGCTGTGCAGGGGACAAGCGGCAATGTAGGGTGTCTGAAGAGGGTCACAGGGGCTGGGCCATCCTATCCACTGGGCAACCTTCTCCTCGGCATTCCCAAGAAACCAGCAGTGCTGCAAGAGTGGAGTCAGGGCTGACCTTGTGCTCTGTTGTGCTTTGCTTTTCACGTGACTTCAGGCTGACCCGTCCTAAGGCAGGGGTGAGGAGGGCTTCAGTCAGGTAGTAAGATCCGTGTCCCACTCTGAGGTCTGGGGCCTGGCTCAGCGTGGGAGGAGATTGGCCACAGTCCTATGCCATTAACAGCAGATAGGTCTTGGACTCCAGGGGCCCCCAGTCCCATTCAGAGCTCCCCATGTAACTCCCTGCTAGTGCACAGAGGACAGGTGGGAATTGATGAGGGTCTCTCAGAATGACTATGGGAGAGCGCTTCCGAAAGTCCCTGAGATCTCTTCAGAGTGACCTTGGTTCTGGTTTCACCAGAGTTTTTGGTGAGTGAAATTCACCAAAATGCACCAACTAGTAACACACATAGCCACAAACAACTCTCACCCCAAACGTACCAGGTGGGCTTCTCCATTCCTGTTTCACCAAAGGCCCCTCCTAGGAGGTCGGAGCCAGGCTCAATGCCCGGTTTGCCTGCTTGAGCCAGGTTAAGTTCAAGGTGCTGCTGGCTCTCTGGACCCACCTTGATGAGCGGACGGACGTCCACCTCACACGGCCGCAGGTTGCAGAGGCGGCTCTCCTGCTCAGGCCGGCACCAGGCATTGGCGTTGGAGATCCGTGTGGAGACCCCGAGGCCACAGCTGGTGGAGCAGGGGCTCCAGGGCCTTGTGTAGGCTATGCAGTTCCTGTGCCATGGCTCCACGTCGCCCGCAGCCACTGTGTGTGGGGGCAGGATTCCCCGTGAGTCTCCAGCTTCCAGCAGCCTGACCCTTACCCTCCTGCACTAAGGTCCCCAAAACTCAGAGAGAGAAAGAGACCACACTTGGGTGTCCCTCCCCACAGGAGGGCAAGTTCCACTGTAACTGGCACAGTTACCCAGGAGCAGAGAAAGTGTTCTCAGGTCCTTATATTTTTCTGATCAAGAGAAGTTGCATGGAAGCTTGGAAGGAAAACCATTTTTAGAGACAGGTGGCCGCCCCCAAGTTGCGTGATCTTAGATAACCCACTCTGGGCTTGCCTCCTCAGTAGACCAATAATATCTCCCTGTGGGCTGTCAGGACAGTAAAAAGGTCTAGATTTTGACTGATGATGTGTCAAGCATTTTACTAGATGCTGGGAATAGGAGGTTAAACAGATGTTGGGGTGGGTGCAGTTGTGCCCAGCTTGAAGTCCCAGCTACTTGGAAGGCAGAGACACAAGGATCCCTTGAGCCCAGGAGTTCCAGCCTGGGAGAGAGACCCTGTTTCTAGTAAAATGAACAAGCAAACAAACAAAGCCATTGTCCCTTTTTCCTGCTGCTACAGAGATTAAGTTTCCTTGGGGGAAATTCAAAGGTGACTACCTGTGTCCTAATACCTACTATCTTGTGTCTGTAATGCCGAGGGCATTGTGGTTATGAGATATACAGACTTCAAGGTCAGATATCCAGGGTGGCCCTGGTAGCACAGCCACTTACTAGCCGTGTATCTTCCAAAAACCTGGCTATACCTTCCTGTCTCCGCTTCATCACCTGCTAGTGGGGTTGGCGACAGCACGTCTCTCCCAGAGCTCTGATCAGGCAAGGTGACTTCACTCCTGTGAAAGCAGCCAGCCTGTCCCTGGCCTCTTAGGAAGCTAAGTCCTCGGCCAACGGGAGTGTGTGTGGCTACTTCACTGTGGCCAACACAATGACCCACTTGTGGGTGGTTCTATTAATGCACGTGCATCTAGAACATGCTAGGTCTTCATTAACTACCTGAAGAATGGAAAGTGGTAATGAGCTGGAGATGGAGGCTGGATGAGCCATAAGACACAGAACTGTCCCCAGAGAGACAGGGACCAGATGCACGAGAGGAAGATCTGAGGAGCAGGCCAGTCCCACGCAGACACTTGTGTGCTCAGGAAGCAGAAGAAGGAACAGGCAGAGAGGGAAGGGCTGGAAAAACAGAGGCGGAGGGGGAGAAACAGAGAACAGGAGGGGCAGCGTGAACAGAGGACAGAGGGAAGATGAGAAAAGTAATGGAAGAAAGAGGAATGGGGCATGGGGAGAAAAGAGAGAAGCAGGAGAGAGTAGAGATGTAGTCAGAGGACAGAGGGAAGGTGAGAAAAGTAATGGAAGAAAGAGGAATGGGGCATGGGGAGAAAGAGAGAAGCAGGAGAGAGTAGAGATGTGGCCAGGACGAGAAGGGCAGAGAAAGAGCCTGTCTGTGCCCACGCCCAGCCCCGCTGAGCTGCGAGGGGTGCAGGGAACCCAGAGAAAGGAATACAGGAATGAGTGAGGGGAAGAGGGAGAGAGCTGAGAAGCAGAGGAGAGAAGGTGGGTGTCCAAGGACAGAAGAGGGGCGGGGCCAGGGGTATCTGTGAGCACCTTGGTGGGCAGCAAAACGCCTGGGAGGATAAAAGGGCTTTGGTTTCTGGGTCACCTCATCCAAGCAGGGGCTCTGTGTGTACTAGGACAGAATGGGGTCACTAGGCCACACACAATGGGCAGGCACTGTCTGCCTCCCCCTGTCCTGGTGACCCTATGTGGCCCTCGTGGTGGGGGGGGCATCTGCCCTGCTGACCAGGCCAGCTGGGGACCAAGCTTTCTCTGCCGCCTCCTGCCATCCACACAGCAATGTTTTCTCCCAGGGCACACTGGCAATGTTGGCAGGTGTTTTTAGTTGTCATACCCCTGGGGGCAGGGGAGCTATGGGCACCTAGTAGGTAGAGGTTGGCGTGCTACTAAACATTCCCCAGGGCACATGGCAGCCCCCCCCAAAGAACTACCTGGCCAAAGACACTGACAGTGCCAAGGTTGGGAAATCCTGCCCTACACAGTCCCTGAGCACACACAATGGGCGGGCACTCTCAATGGGCAGCAATCTCAGCCTCTTAGGTTCTTCAACTCCCAAATCCATTGCCATTGCTTCATTCCCTCCTGTCTGTGTTCCTAGTGGACATTTCCCTCTTGAAATGTTCTCATCGGCCACCTGCTGTCCATCAGCACACCAAGTCTTCCCCTTACCGCTTGGTCCTCCCTTCTGTCCCCTCCCATCTCATCTCCCACCCACTCTTCAGACGTCAGCCTCCCCTGACCTGAGCCCAAGCCCATCCCAGGCACGCCCAGGCCAGCAGCTCCAACCAGATGGTTTCCTGACCCCCTCCCTCCTCCAAGTCTGACCCACCCCTCATGACACTAAACCCACCCTGGGGGACACAGCAGATCTGCTTTGCTCCGTGTGCGTTCCTACACTTGTCCTCTGGCCTAGGCAAGGAGGAGCCCAGGAGTCCTGCCCCACTCCGCTTCCTCCTTCACCACGGAAGGAGGTGGGCTGGATTGACAGACACCTTCAGTCTCACTCGGGCAATGCCCCCAACATCTGTATCTTCCTCACCTCTCTCCTCCCTCTGTCCTGGCTCAGATGCTCACTAGCTGACCTAGCCATTCATCCACCTGTCTATCCACCCATCATCCATCCATCCATCCATCATCCTTCCACCAATATGACAGATACCAGCTGGGCCTGTGCTAGGTTTCTGGTGTGGGGCTAGGCTCCAGTAAGCAGAGGTGAAACAAAGACATCTCTACCAGACCCGTCTCCTCTGCTCATGCCTCCCCTCCTAAGGTCCCCACACACCCTCCCTTCTTCCATCTCTACCCCCACCCCTAATCTCCTTAGCAGGAGGGCTTTGTGTAGGGCTTTACTCTTTATAATGTATTGGTATTATCTCCATTTTATAGACAGGGAAATAGGGTCCCAGGGGAATGCGACTTTCCCAAGGTCACACAGCCCCTAAGTGATGGGGGGAATGAGACTCAGCACGAATCACTTCTGGGTGGTCAGAGCAGCTGGAGGGTTTGCAACCCGCCCTCCCACCCAGGCCCACACCCACCTAAGGCGTCCGTATCACGAGGCGCAGTTTTGCGTGGCCTCCTGGCATCATCGTCACATACCCACTGCTCGCAGCAGTGGCCAGGCACGCTTACCCGCCGTGGGTGGTGGCACCAGAGGCGCGGGGGCCGTGCACGGAGGCACAGCGGTGTGCAGCCCACTGCACCGTCGATGCACGTGCAGTTGTACTTGCAGTTGGGCTGGAAGGACTGGCCATTGTTGTAGCGCACCCCGTCCAGCACACAGCCCACGCCAACCACCTCTGCAAACACAAGGGGCAGTGGGTCAGGCCCAGTGGGCATGGTCCCCTGGCCCGGCAGCCTCTCACCCTGGATCACACAGGAACCCTGGGGATGGCTCTCAACATAGGGGCAAGGTGAGTGCTGCCCTGACAACTGCAGGGAGCCTGGGAGGCGTGGGCTCCGTGGGCATGGGCATTGGGTATTGGGTGGGACTGCAGTGGGGGGAAGGCACGGCAGGAGTTTCTGTGCATCACCAGCCAGCACCCACTGATAAATATCCGAGCCAGTGTCCGCCTACTGAGCACTGGGTCAAAGGATACAGCATTCCACAGGTAGGGACCCAGGTGGCCTGGCACAAAGCCCAGTACCAACAAATACCTGCCACTGGGGCTCTTGGTTCTGAAGGAGGCAGACACGAAAAACAAGCCAGGACACCTAGAAACGTGTGCTCCATTCACTCAGCCCACGTCCAAGGAGCCTCCAGGTGTTGGAGATTGAATAGTGCATGAAAGAGACAAAGCCCATGTCCTCAAATAGTTGACGATATAATGGGATCAGGGAGAGAATAGACATAGATCATGTGGTGCTGGTGTTGATGGCGACAGTTGATGGTGACAGGTGTCTAGGAGAAAAGGGGAGCATAGGATTGGAGGTAAGAGTGGGGGGCAGTGCCAATGCAAATAAGGTGGGCAGGGAAGGCCTCACTCAGAGGATGATGCTATCACAGAGGCCTGGAGGAGGCGAGGAAGTGCCCCCCAGCGTGGGGGGACAGGCCTTCAGGCAGGTAGGGACGCACATCACAGGTGGGAGCAGGGACCCTGGATGAGGGAAGAGTGGAGGGGGAGAGGAGGCAGAGAAGCTTCCCCCCAGGCTCAGAGGAGGAGGCAAAGCCGTGAGAGCCTAGAACCGTGTGTGGCACGCATGAGTTGCTCAGTGAGCAGCTGTTGACTAGGTCATAGGGATTGAGCTTTAAAAGGACACTCTTGGCTCTGAGCTAAGTATGGATGGCAAGGATAGAGTCAGGGCCACCCAGTAACCCAGGTGAGTGGGAGGGGCCCAGAGTGCAGCTTCTAGACAGATTTGTAAGGAGCTGGTGGGACTTGCTGACGAAGGAGAAATGAAAGGTAGGAAAACAGGGTCAAGAATGACTCCCAGTTCTGTACCTGGAGTCCTGGGAGGAATAAGACTCTCTGTCCTCCTAGGAGGAGTAAGTTTGGGGGTAGGTGGACTGCAGTGCTCTTCATTAGGCATGAGATTCTGGGTTGACATCGAGTGGCCCTGTGGCAATGGTTATGCCCTCCGACAGCTCCAGGGTAAGCTTGGGAGCTGCTGGGCTAGATGTCACCTTTGATATCACATTCTTGAGGACAGCTTCTGGCAATACAAGTAGAGAGCCCCTGGCAGCGAGAGTGCCTACCCGAGGAGGGGCATTGGCAATGTGCAGTCACCTGATAACTCTGCCCTGTCCCCTGGGTTTGTCTAGAGGTGGTTGTTAACGGTATTGATCCTAACGTCTGCCAGCATGAAGGTTTTCTGAGTACTGTCTTCTGTCACTGGGGCCTGGGTATCCTCTGGGCCATGCTTATTGCACATTCCATAAACACCATCATGTTGGCGTCTTCACTTTCCTGGGGTGTGGTTATCGCGCAGGCGCAGAAAGGAAGGACGCCCTTTCTGACCACCTGATCTCACGCCAGGCCCTGTCTGATACGTTATCAGTCAGTTTTCCCTGTGACTCCATGAGTTTTATTTCCTCTGTTTGGTGGACAGGAAAGCTCAGGAGGTTAAATGACTCATTTGTTCAAAGTCATGAAATTGGCGAATGATAGAGCTCGGACTCAAAACCCAGGGGATCTGGCCACAGCCTGTTTCCTCCTGCCAGACCCCAGGAAAGGAGGGAAAGCAGGGAGGGGAAAGAGCAGAGGAGGCACTGGGCGAGTCTCCAGTCTCTGTGTTCTGAGTCACCCCCGCCTGCCCCTCGCTCCAGGAAGGGGTGTGTGTGTGCGTGAATGCCCACCCATACACGCACGCATGTGTGCGGGTGTGTAGGAGAAGGTGGGAGAAGGGAGAGGGGTAAGCCCAGAGCTCTGACCCCTTGTGTGGAGACTTGGGGGGGGAGACGTCACTGCAGGGTGCCTGGGGTCCTTGGCACGGAGCTTCTCACTATGAGCTGCAAAATGGAACCACAGTGGAACCTGGAAAGCTCTGGAAAATTCTGAGGTCCACACCATGCCTCAGAACATGGGGGTGGGCTTGGGTCTTAGTATTTTTCTTTTGCTGGCCTCAGTACTTTTTAAAGCTCCCCAGATGAATCCAGTTTGCAGCCAAGGCTGAGAACCACCCCACCTCGGAGGTGCTACAGTCTCCTTGGGCCTTTGAGTGGGGATGAGGTGGCATTCCTGCTGGCTCCAGGGACCTTGCCCACTATGGGCTATGGGATGCCTGGTGGCAGTGATGACCCCATCGGCAGACGTAAGGGTTCCTTCCTCATTTACTTTCTTTCTGACTGATCAAAGGACCTGCTGCTGAGAGATGGTGAAGCCAGCTGGGTTTCCTTAGCGCCTCCTGTCTAATCTCAGCCTTGCAAGTCCACATGTGACCTGGTTAGCTTTCCTCTGATTGAAGGACTTCCAGAAACTCCAATCACCTTGCTCTGCCATTGGGGCCCTCACTCCCTTCACCCACACCTGCAAGGACTGTTGGCCCCATGGGAAAAAGGACAGTGGGTCATGCCTTTTTGTAACACCTTGTTCTGTACCATCACTCTCTTGTGTTCATCTTGTGAATCATTGATGGGTGGGTGAACATGAGCTGGGGTGAGCCCTGATCTTTACTGGGCTCCTATCATGTATTAGACACTTGGCATCCCAGCTGTCCAGTGAGGTGGGCATTTTTTGTCACACTTTTCTTAATGTGGAAACTGAGCCTTAACAGGTTAAGTAGCTTGCTAAAAGTCATAGTACTAGTTAGTGATGATGCTGGGCTGTGAACTCAGGTTGTTTAGCTCCAAAGACTGCATGAATTTTCTGCTTCCTCACTCTTAGACTGGGAGGTCTAGGGCTGGAACTCTCCTCTAATGGGAAAGAAAGAAATGACTTCTGCACATGAAGGTTAAAGCAAAACAAATAAAACCCAAACCAGCCAATCACATGTTTTTTTTTTTTTTTTTTGCATTCCCTTGTTTATTCCATAACAATCACATGAGGTTGGTTTTATCATGCCTCTGAAGTGACGTGCCTACAGTCACATAGCTAGCAAGTGGCAGAACCAGGCCAAGTGTGTCTGCCTATAAATATGATCTTTCCAGAAAACCACAAAGCCCTCAGGCCTGCGCCAGCTGTATTAAAAGCAGAGTAGTGTTTGTACAACCAAAATAGCCAAGCAGTCTTATTCAGAGGCCACTCTCTGCCCACACATCTATTTAGTTTGGCCTACAGAATGTTTTTTAGAAGAATTTTTGAGTGCATTGCCAACATTTACAAATAATACACAAATCTGCATTTCTGGATTCTCTTGAAAACTGAGCAGCCTGGATAAAACTTGGCTCTTTTATAGTGGCAGGTACAGTAGGACCATCTCTGATGGCAAAAGCTTACATTCAGTAGCTAGCTATAGTTCTCACCACCTTCCATTTAAGTTATACGTGCCAGGGCTGCAATAGCTCATGTGTATCACTTGCCTTGTCCTGGCCTCATTACAAGCACATATCCAAGGGTAGATTTAGCCTGTTCTGGGGACTGTCTGTTGGCTGAGCTGACCATTTTCTGAAAATGGGACCCTTCCTTCTTTTTTCCCTCCAACCCAGAAATGCCTTCTTCTCTTCCCTTTAGGCCCTCCCTAGACTCTCTTCTTACTTGCATTAGAGTCTCATGAATTCAGCATTTCTAGGAACATGTTCAGTATTGCACCGGTGATGTGTGTGTGTGTGTTTGCACATGTATGTGTGTGTGTGTGGCAAAGAATCCCCCTAGGCCAGAGTTCAGTGTTCAACTATGTTAGAAAAGACAAAGCATCTTATGAAGCTTATGATTACTCCCTCTCAGAATTTAACAATGGATGTGAATATCTGAAGCCTTTGGGGATTTCTGTAACTCCTATTCAGTTTATCTTAAGCCTACCTGCAGGGAACCCATGGTAAATGTAACATCTATTATAATCTCCTTTGGACTATGGTTTTTGTTTGTTTTTCCAAATAAAAAGGCAGGAAATACACAGAGGCTCATGGTGTTGGCAAGCTGAGGGGCCATAGAAAGAGAAGGCGGGAACTGAGTGCAGAGATGGGGGTGAGAGGGGTGGGAAGGTGGCTTCCAGGCCCCGGGAGGGGGAGGCAGGCAGGAGAGGCGGTTTCTTGGCCCACATAACCTCTTGTTCCAAGAAAGAAGTCTACAAAGGTACAGTGCCCAGCACATGATAAGATCTCAGTATAGCTTTAGAAATTAATAGAATTGCAATGAACTTAACTATTTTTTAAATGACTTTGAAGAATTTTTTTAAAAAGTGAAAGCAATTTTGAGGCCAGCTGTTTCTAGTGCAGGAAAGTCAGGGCAGGCTTCTCCACCTGGTTTTGAGGAGAGGGTGGATGATGTGCACCAGCAGTCAGTCCTGAACTTCAGCATGCATGAAAATCACCTGAGTGTCTTGTTAAAGGTATGGATTCCCCTCCCCACTTCCAGAGAATTTAACTGAACAGGTCTGGGGCAGGGCTCAGGAGGGATGTTTGTAACCAACACATCTGATGAATCTGTGCAGGTGATGCTGCCCCTTCTTTCTGAACATACTGCTCAATAAAAGGAGAAAATCAGGAAGGGTGAAAAGAAGTGGGGTGATTACTTGCAAAGCTGAAGACATATGACTTGGAATGAAAGTGTGAATCAATAATAAAAAATAAGGAAGTTCTGTAAGTCAACCATGAGGCTCGGGTAGGATTGTCTGACTAAGAATTATCAGTATACTCTCAGCACTGTACCTGACCTCAGGAAACACAGTGCGTTAGCTGGGTAAGAGACTGTGCTATTGAGGGGCAGATAATGGAGTACATAGGAGTCACAGTTACAGGGAAGGCTTGACTCAGCACTGAGGGAAGAAGACTTTGTGGAACTTTTCAGAAGTTAGCCTGCTGTGTCATCATGCCTAGTTACCTCTCTTCATCATGCTGGGTCATGTATTTCAGGTGATTCAAGATAAGGGAATACAAGTCCAGATAGAAGGATGTCAGAAATGAAGTCTCTGGGAATAAAAAAGGGACAGAATAGCCATGATAGAACACTTAAGAGCAAATATACATGAACAGTCCTCCCTCCAAACATGAAAATATTTATAATAGACCCAGAGTAAAGAAAAAACAAAGGCAATTAGAAACTCCAGGAAAAACAACAGAGCTTATAAGAAAGAAAATTCAGACAAGTACACTATCTCACACTGCAGTGAACCATACTCACATACTCATAATGTAAATACTGATGATTGGACAACCAAAACTTAGGACAATGATATTTAGAATACAGGTGGTATTGAGGAGCTGAGTCATCAGCTCTCATATAGTAATATTAATAAAATACACAAAATTGATATATGCATCTAATTAAGATATAGCAGAAAACATGTAATATGTAGTGGGAAACATCAGAAGAAAGGGAAGTTATAAGGAACTGTAATAACCAAAGAAACATGAGGGGCTGGTAGGAAGGCAGTTGCTCTCTGCTAGTTTTTATCCTTTTAAGGCTTCTGGATTTTTTAAAAAACATATTATTTAATTTATAATGTCATTAAAATACCCAGAATTCTGCAGTGTCTTGGTATTCCCTGAGAGCCTGTAGGCATCTGTCAAAAGGTCACACTCAGTGAGCAAACCAGGTTTACTTCCTTTCGGGTGGCTCCCTCTTCCCCAGAGATGGCCATAATGTGCCTCCAGGACTAAAAACAGAGCAAAGAGGGAGCTTCTGGGCCATGGAGAATGAAGGCAGCCCTCTCTCCTAGGAAGTGACACGTCTGGCCTCTAAATTCTGTTGAACAGAAGCCTGGCCAGGTAAGGGGCTGTGGGGATGGCAAGGGAGAGGGGCCTTGAGCAGGAGCTGGGGGTGCTGGGAAGTTGGGAGGGTCTCACTTACGTGCACACACTCCTATTGCGTACCTCGGACGGTCCCCACTGTAGTCGCAGTAGAGGCCCCTGTGGGGGTCACAGACAGCTGCCTCTGTGCAGTTGTCCCCGAGTTGCTGGGCACACATCTTACAGCACTCACAGCCATCTGTGATGAGGCTGACCCCCAATGGGCAGCGGGGCGGGGACGTTGGGCATTCACATGGCCACTTGCAGAATTGGGGGTGTGAGGATGTGTCCTCCAGTGGTGCTGGAGTGAAGGTCATGGTCGTGGGGGCTGGAGAGAGGGCCTGCAGGGGAAGAACAGAAGTGAAGGGGG
Organism: Arctocebus calabarensis; assembly: GCA_963573935.1. Taxonomy (NCBI): domain Eukaryota; kingdom Metazoa; phylum Chordata; class Mammalia; order Primates; family Lorisidae; genus Arctocebus; species Arctocebus calabarensis. The sequence continues at coordinate 102,556 of CAUYON010114578.1, read as the reverse complement.
ACTGCTGAGCCGGAGTCTCCACGTCACATTCCCATCTTCCTGGCATTCAAAAAGGTTTCAGCAAATTATTCTCAGCCCCATGCTTGTGTCCTGCCTTCCTGGTGGTGCCCACAGTCTCAGAGGTGAGTGACTGGCTTCATCCTACAGAGAGGGAGCTGAGGCTCTGAGAAGTTCAAAGCCTATGAGTCATGCAGCAGCAGTGGGCTCAGGCTCAGGTCCTAGGGCTCTTCTGCTACGACCTGAAGGTCCACCCTCTTTACCCCACCAAGAGTTCTGATTCAGGGGACTTCTATTCAAGATGGGATTCAGCCAGCCCACCTATTGTCATTACAGTTATTATTATTCTTTTCCCCTCTGAACACCAGGACAGAGTTGGCTCAGTGGAGCAGCAGGTGTGTGGCATTACAGTTCCTGGCATGTGGACCTCCCAGGCTGCAGAGAAGTGCACGGTGCCTTCTGGCCAGCACAAGCCCTGCATAGAGGAGTCTTTGCATTTTGCTCTCAGGGCAATGGGTCTCCCTTCCCAAGCCCTGCCTGTTATCTCCATTCCCATCAACCAAACAAGGGCGTCATCTTTATCCTGGCAAATAAGATGATGTTATAATGGGTCAGTAGGGAAAGGAAACCAAGGCACAAAGATCTCCCTGCCCTGAGGACTGGGCAGGTTGTGCCCTTGTGTCTAAGTTATAAGAGCTTCAAGCTACCTGTATCTTCCAGACCTTCCTGGACCTTTGGATGCTTCCCTGAATCCTGTCTGCGACTCTCTGTATACCAGAGGACAACTCGGCCCAGGAGAGGAGGAGAATCGCCTGAGGACACAGTGAGCAGGGGCCAGAGCCAGGCTTCGAGCCATCCTCCCACTCCTGGGCCATGGGGCACTCTATCCAGGGTTTTTCACCTGTGACACCTGAATTCAGAGGTGACTCTGTGCTGCCATGGGAGAAAGCATGGGGTCCGCCTGGGCTCCAGGCTGCTCCCTCCATGTGGAACCAGGGAGCCCAGTGTGCAGGGCTCACACGTCGACCTTCTGTGCTGAACGAGGGACGCCAGTGCTCTGTTGTGTTGTTTAAGAAACACAAACAAGAGCAGTCAAACTAAAGCTAGTGCTGAGATAAATGCTCATATCCTTCACCTCTGTTCCGAGCTGGAAACTGAGACCCAGACAGGCAGGTGGGAACCTCCGGGATGACCCTGCTCACACCAAGCCCCCAGACACAAATCTCCTGACTCTCACTGAGACACCTTCCTCTGCCTCCTCTGGGCTCTTTGACTCACGCAACGCATCTGTGGAGCCAGCTCATTGCATCTCTTAAGTTTTAGGCATTTGATGATAAATTTAAAAATTCCCTGTGCTTTTATAATTTGCCAGGAAGTAGTGGCAATTTATTACAACTTGAGGCACTGTGCAAAGACCCAGGTAGTCTAGACACCAAGTCAGGGATTGCTCTGCACAGGCGAGTGGGGCTCACCCTTGCATGCTGGCCGGGAGGACCAGAGTCAGCGTCCAGTCAAACTGCTGAATTAGTCTGGCTCTTGGTTCTGGTCCTGGCACACAGTAAATTCAGTAAATATTGATTCCAGGACTAAAAGGTCCTCCAAAATCAAAAAAGCAAATCCAGATTTGGGGGTTTCATAACCCATGGGCTCGACTTCAGGCCTTGGCAGACTCTGCTGGCCTGCAGTTCTGTGCGAGCCTGGCTTTCCCTGAGGGAAATGTGCTCTTCGTAATTAGAAATTTGTGTGGTTTCGGAGGTGACGCCTGTGAACTCCATGGGCACCAGGGCAGAGTGCACGTTGCCTGTCCTCAGTGGGGACAGATGGGTGGCTTCTCTATTGGGGCTGAGTAGACCCTAGGATAATTGAGAAAACAATTCAGGGAGGAAGGCCGGTGGGCACCATGTCTTTGGAAGGCCTTGCTGGCAGGGAGCAAAGCTCTCTGGGGTGGTGGTGCTGATTGATGTTCACCCCTCTGCCATATGAACTTGAGAGGGGTCTGGGCCTTGCTTCTCCCCATGAAGACAGGGCACATGGCACACAGCAGGGCTCCGTAGGTGTGGTCTGGTGGGATGGCTGGATGGATGGAGGGTTGCTGGCTAAGAAGCGCTTTAGTGTCACTTGCTATTGAGGACACCACATCCTGGAACCCAGACTCTTCCCCTCAGCACTAAGGTCTAGGTGTCAAGATGAAAACGTAAGGCCTATGCCATACAGATGCGAGGTCTTTCCATGTGGTCTTGGGCAAGCGTCCTACTCTACTGAGCCTCAGCATCCTACATGTGAGATGGGTACAGTCAGGCCACCTGCCTCCAGGGGTGGTTCCAAGGGACATTATGGGAGTGGAAACATTAAGAGGGCCTAGTACTAACATGGCTGTGCACCCTCTCCCGCCACCACTGCAGTGCCCAGAACAGAGCTGGGGCCCCACACCCTGAGCTGAGCTGGATGGAATAAGCTTTTGCCTGGTCACCATCCATACTCCTGTCTCCATCCCAAGTTTAACCATCTTCATAAAGAAGCTTCTTTCCCAAGTGCCTTCCTTGAGCACCAGAGCACACAGCTGGTTAAGGGAAGACACAGAGAATGCCTCCCTTTGGACAGGGACGGTGCCTATGGGCCCCCAGGCAGTGTCAGGCAGGTTCTGGGCAGTCTGCTAAACCAGCCTTTGCTGTTGGCGCCATCTAGTGGTGGGAAACTCAGACCAGGACGGAACCTGCTGTCCAGGAGCCATGGGGAGGCTTGCAGATGGGGGCTAAGAACTCCTGGGTTGATGCATGTCCCTCCGAGTCCTGGCTTCCTTGTCCAGCTTCTAGATCCAGCCACTTAGGGACTGTGGACTCCTGATAATGAGCTGACCCCCCCCCTTTCCTGTTTGTGTATGCATATAGGAAAACAGGTCGCTGGCAGCGGGAGCTTTCTGCCCTCCAGGGCCGACCATGGAACCAGGGTGTGTACATTGACTCACTGGATCCATCCACTTGTACTTATTGAGGACCAACCACGTAGGGAACTTTGTATGAGGCTGGAAGGAAGCAAAGCTGCATTAAACAGAGCTCCCCTCCTTGAAATTGAGCACAATAAATGCTATAATGACGGCGTCCTCTCATATACTCATTCTTTTATTTTCCCTTTCATTTGATTATTCAGCACATCTTTAGTCTGCTTTTCTTTTGTGCCAGGTGCTGACTGTGTTCTGTTGAGACAGTGAGAGAGCCAAACAAACCAGCTTGTGGGAGGGCAGAGGAGGGGAAGTTGGGTGTGCTGTGGTTGGAAAGGGCTTCTCAAAGGAGGAGGTGGGCAGGTCTGGAAGGAGGGGACATAGAGCTGAGGAAAGAGGGGCCACACAAAGACCAGGTGCAGGTGCGCTGAGCTGTCACCTGTGCTAGTGCCCAGGGCCTGATGTGGCTGCAGGGCAGAGGCAAGAGGAGGTGCTGGCTGGGGAGAGGAGGATTGGGTTAGCAGGCAGCATAGATCAAGAAAGGCCTCCAGGGCCTGACTACTGTCTTCTTATCCACCATGAGCTCCCCAAGCTGGGGGAGGGGGCCCATCCTACCAAAGGAGAAACTGATCTTTGTAAACACACACCTTCCTATGGAGTCTACCTCATTCTTTCCAGCAGCAAAACTTAAGAAGGAAAAAAAGGGAAACAAATATTGTAAATCATGAAGAATATTGTCTAGGGAAGGCAAGGAAAAAAGAAAAGAAAACAGCATTACTTTCAAATTCAGAAGTTCACATAAAAGTCTCTTCTGGAATTAGACTCTGCAGATACTGCTGCGTTTATGAGTAAGACAGAATGTGGTAGGAATCTGTGATGCTTTCCCAGGAAAGATGCCCGGGGCTTGCTCAGTACAGCCTGGTCCTGCCCAGTTCTGCCTGCTGCAGCCTCTGAGCACACTCGGCCCACCCCCTGCCTCAGACCCCTCCTCAGGGACCCCTCCTGACTACCCAGGTCAGGAAACCTCAAACAGAATCAAAACACCTTGAGAGACCCCAAACTCTAGTGCACATTAGAAGTACCCTGGAGCTTTAGTAGACATTGATGCCTGGCCACTATCTCAGAGATCCTGACTTAAGTGGCCTGGAGAGGGTCTGGGATTTTTACAGGTGGTTCTAGTGCCCCCGAGTTTCAGAACCTCTGGCCCATGGAACTTGTCAATATTCCTGGGTCCCACTCTGAACGTTCAGCTTCAGTTTCTCTAGGCAGGGCTCAGAACCTGTAGTCTGACCTGCAACCCTCAGTGATTCTTATGGGACTGAGAAACACTGCCTTAGATCACTGGGCAGGGAGAGAGGAAAGAGAAGGGTTCCCAGCGGCCCCTTTTCTGCATGCCTGACTTTGGTATAACCCAAACTTCTGTGCATCTCCCACCAATACACATAAACTGTGTCCACGGTGCCATCTGGCAGACATGCAGGACACATCACTTTATCTCCTCGGGTGACACATTGCTCAGTGAGCCGGTCTTGTGCAATCAGACAAAAAGGATGCATTTTGCCCTTGGTGTTTTGTTAAAATGGCTGAAAAATGAAAGAAAATGAAACAGAATAGCTCCCAAGGATAAGACGCTGAGTACTCCATACTCAACCTTTCGGGCAAAGAGGGTCCCCAGTACGCAGGTTAAAAGCAATGGGATAATTCCTGCCATTATATTTATTGGACAACCCTGAGCTGATTAAAATAGAGAAGACAAAAAATAAAGAGTCCATAGGAAATATTATGTATGTATTTTTGAGATAATGTTCGGAGGTAAGTGGTAACTATGGTTTTTATGGACTATTACAGTTCTCTGAAAATGACCCTGGGGAGATGTAAGAATACAGTCTGACCTTTTTACATCATTTTACTTCATGTTTATAAAAATGCATAGCGATAGGGATGGGAACAGAAAATAGGAGGCTGGCTGTAGTGGGGTGGACCACCCAGGGGTTCACCGGGCACAGAATTCATGAAAGGACACAGCATCTTTAGGGTGGGCAACCCTTTAGACAATTCTTCATCACCTGCCACTTCCAACTCTAGGACGTGGAGCTGTGCTCACGTGGTCTGAGCTTGTTCCTTCATGGTGAAATGGTGGTAATGACAGCATCCCCCAGCAGCCCTAATGAGCAGTTACTAATATTCTTCCCATTTCACAGATGGGGAAACTCATCTCAAAGGCTCAAAGAGCTTAGTAACTTGTTCAAAGTCTTACAGCTGAGAAGTGGTATGAGACCTAAGTGTCCCCCCAGAGCCTTCCCTTGTAGTGATCATGCTGCATGACTCCCTCATTTAGTCACCTCCATTCTTCCACCTGTCCAACACATACACGCACTCAGCATCTACTGTGTGTCTGGTGCTCAATGAACAAGGCAGGGTCCTCACCCACAGGGAGGATTATAATGGAGCTGAGCCCAGGGCCCCCGGAAGAGAAACAAGACCCCCGTGTGGGGCTTCTCAGGGAAGAGTTGCCCTTTCCTTCCTCCCCAGTGTCCAGCACAGCTCCTGGTCCACCCTGAACCTTCGCTCAGTGGACAGAACAGATGGTCAGAGGCCTTGGCTTGCCTGCATTTGAGAGAGGAATCCAGATGCTCCAGCAGGGGGCAGTGTTGAGGCAGGAATGGTCTGAGTGGTACCACAAGGGCCCTGGGGGCTTCCAGGAAAGGGTTGCCCTGCTGGAAGCAGCTTCATTCACTATTTTACTGCAAAGATAGGCCACGAGGCCTGGACCTGGGGCTGTGGAACACCCCTAGGCCCACCTGCTCTCCCACTGCCCTGTCTTTAACATCTGGGTGTCTGTAAGTCAGCCACAAGGTGATGGACACCCGTTTCCCCCTCTTCTCTGAGGACCGCACCTCTAGGAACCTGCACTCTGGCCCCTGGTGAGGGCAGCCCTTTAGGTGGAGCCTGGGGAGTGGGTCCTGCACAGACCACCTCCTTGGAAAGCTCTTAGCTCCAAAGCCCCCAAGGACCAGGCCCCCCTCTGTCACTGCAGCACCCGAGGCCTTCTGAGAGTGGTGTCCAGGGAGTTGAAGGCTGGAGACTGATTCAGCCTTGGCCAGGCTGCATATCATGGGATGCAGCCCATGGAAGGTTTCCTGAGATTTTCTACTAATTGGTTTTATAAACAGGCAGCTTGTGAAGGTCTGGCAGAGGAGGTCAACCTTATGTGGAGAGAGTAGAATGGGAAGGAAGCCAGATTGTTTCCCAAATAATGAACCCTAAGTTCCAGGTGCAGTGGGAAGTGTGTGGACAAAGCCTCAAAGAACACTGGACCTCGGAGGGGACAGGGACGTAAGAAAGACAACTAGGTCACACAGCAAGGGGGGAAACTATAGCCTGTGGGAACATCTGGCTCTCAGAGGCTTTGCAAAAGCTAAACCTGGTGTTTCTGTTTCTACAGAGTTGTGAGAAAACCATGACACACACACACTACCACACTCATACACAAACACACACATGCACACTCACTCACACACACACACAATCTCCAACTTTAAAAATGTGTTGTTAGAAATATGAACAAATAGTCATCAAAGTGGATTAATAATACAGTGAACCTCACACACCCATCCCGAGCTTTAATACTTATCAACACTTTGTTGATTTTGTTTTTTCTGCTGTCTCCATATGTAAGTATGCTTTTGTATTTTTGTAAATGTAGCAAATTTTAGGCATCCTATAATTTTACCTCAAATTCTTCAGTGTGTCTTGAAAGTATAAGATTGTTTTAAAAATACAGCCCCCACACGATTATCAAAACTGATAAAATTACTTACAATTTTGAATGGCTTTTTAATTAATACCCAGTCCACATTAAAACTGCACTGAGTTTCTCAATTTTTGAATTAGATGGCTTCTTTCAATCGAGACTATTTACACTTTAAGTCATTTAATCCTTGTGATAACCCTAAGAGGCAGGCTGCTTTTGTTATTATTCTCCCCATTTTACAGATGAGTAAACTGAGTCATAAAAAGTCAGATAATTTTCCCGAGGCCACTGGCAAATGGCAGAGCTGGGATTTGAATCTCAGTTCTGGGATTCAAAATGTCTGTCTCCTAAGACATCACAAAGGGCCATGCTGTAAGGCCTTGGGCACAGCTCAGGGCAGGGCTCTTGAGTACAGGATGAAGAGGGAAAGGATGCAAGGTGGGATCAAGGAGTACTTCCTGGAAAAGGACGGATTTGTGCTGAGTCTAAAGGCTGAGTGAGAATTGTCCAGGAGAAGGGCAGAGAGGGCGTCTGAGCTGGGGATCAGCAAGAACAAGGGTGTGAAGGCTGAAGCCGGGCTCAGAGAACCAGCCATCAGTGCTGGGGCTTAGGGTTTAAGGACATGGAGATGGAGGTCAGGGGCCAGGGAACAGGATGTGTGCGTCCTCCAGGGGGGGAGGCAGGAGTCTTTCTTGAGTCAGCCAAGGTGATGATCAAAACTACCCCTTGAGGTCAGCACTGATGGTCTCTAGTTGACAGATGGGGAAACTAAGACCCAGAGAAGTTGAGACTACAGCAGGAAAATGATACCTTCAGCTGTTTGACTCTGATCCCATCCTGCCCCAGTGACCTCTAAAGCACTCTGCTCTTGCCTGCTGCCCAGTTTATTCAGGTAATCAGCAGCGATGATGAGCTTCCTCTGTCCCAGGCCTGGGTGCAGCAGTGGCCTTGGGGTGACCGGTGAGGGGCTGGCCCTGGAGCCACAGCTGACATAGACAAATGTGGAAGAAGATGCCGTCCACTGAGCTAGACCTGTCCCCCTACAAGGGAGGAGCGAACATGTGCCCAGGGCTCCTCTGCCCACATCCAGGAGGGGAAACCCTGGACTTCAGTCTCCACGCTATGACTGGTGGCCTTGGAAGCGTCACTTTCTCTGTGAAGATCAGGCTGGTTGAGGTACTGGCTCCCCAGCTCTGCGCACCGAGCAGGGCCTCAGTAAGGTCTGTCTGCCCACCTCCGCCTGGGGTATGAAGCCGCCTCCCTTCCCTCCTCCTGCCTTGGAGCCCTGACTAAGATGAGGACAAACAGAACAAGAGCAAGAAGCTGACACACAAGTACATCCTCAGAGCCCTGCCTGGGGGATCCAGAATGGTTCTGAAGTTTGCATGCCACGCGGGGAGTAAAAGTCTCCGTGCCTCAGTTTCCTCCTTTATAAAGTGAAGTTGATTTATGTGCCAAGGAGCTCAGCGAGGTCCCCGGCACACAGTTCAGCTGAGTGGATCATTTAAAAGTTGAAGTTTGCGAGTGTCAGGACTTGGCCACTGGTGCACAGGGCCAGAAACTACCGTCAAGGAAGTTGACTGGGGTGTGTGTGCGCGTGTGTGCGTACAACAGCTGGGAGGACAGGGGGCTTCGGTCCCTTGTCATGCAGCATCTGCCAAGTCCTGCTGTCTAAGAACCCCCAAGAGGACCTTGAAGACACTCCACCTCCCGAAGCATCCCGAGTCACCCACTGAATCATTCGGCCTCCTCCAGCCCCTGCCAGCACACGCTCAGCTCCTGACCTACACCCTCCCCCTTAGTCGTGAGGGCTCCACGTCCATTTTACACATGAGAAACTGAGGGCTGGGCACAGAGACGTGACAGGTCTGGCTTTTACCCCAGGCTATGTGCTGCCTCCTGCTCTTGCCCACCTCACTTGTCCCCGGGCATGCGCAGAGTGTCCCTTCCCATCCTCCTTTTCAGATGAAGACATTGAAGCCCAGAGACATAAGCAGAGCCTGTGCAGTGTCCCGACTTCTCATCTGTGCTCTGTCGCCAAGCCCAGAAGGGGACACTTGTCGTTCACTCCCCTCGGCAGGTGAGTTCGGGCCCTCCTGTCTGATTCCTGTTCTCCTCCCCTGGCGTCAAGACTCTGCTTCAGAAAAGTCAGTGGTGTCCCCTCTCTGCCTGCCTCCCCTGATCCCCAGCCTATTCTGGGGCTGGTTCTGGCTGTGTTAGTTCATCCACTCAACAGGCATGCCGTGAGGTCCCGTGGTGGGCCACTGTAGATGGTGACAGACTGCAGGGGGCAGGGGAAATGCCCAGTCCGGGGCAAGGAAGGTAGAGGGCACAGCAGGTGCAAAGGCCTGAGGCTGAGAGCTCAGACGGTGGGGACTGAAGGGGCTTGGTTTTGGAGGGAGGCAGTGGTGGCTCCTGTGTAGGGTGAAGGCAGAGTCCAGCTGGATGATGTGGCAAAGTCAAGAACCTACAGGTACCCGGGACGGATGTCTGCAGCTCTGCCCTTGTGGACAGCACCTGGAGGGCCACCAGTTAGTTCAGATGGCATCAACTTCATGAACCAGGAGGGTGGGAAAGGCATTTGGACAGATGGGATAACCTGGGTGGGAACCCTGGGGTATTTGGGAAAACAGCTCATGAAGCAGCAAAGAAGAACCAAATGGTGAGTCTGGAAGGGAAGGAAGAGGGCCTGACTGACCCCCCCACCCCACTGAGATGGTGGGATGGTGGTGGGACCCGCAGAGAGGGGAGTGCTGGCGTGCTTTTCACTTTTATGAGGAAGCCGTGGGCTGGAACCCAGGTGCACTCTGAGGGTTGACAAAGGAGACGTGGGCTAAGAGGAGAATGCTTTTGGGAACCTCGAGAAACAGGAAGTACATCTAAAGGGACATCTCAGAGCATGGACACACATTTCTGGGTGTCAACAACACCCTTTCTAGAGAGGCCGTGGTGTGAGTTCTCCCCCAAGCCTTATCACACACAAACCCTGTTGCTTGTTAAATGGTTTAAATTCATCTGCCTAGCGAATGAATGAGTGGATGCTAGGACTCTATGGAGGCTCCAGCTGCAAACAAGTGTAAGAGTCAAGTTCAGCCTCCTTATTTTCAAGATGAGAAAAAGTACAGAGAGGGCAAGTGCCTTGCCCAAAGTCACACAGCCCGAACTATTATATTCCTGTTGCCCATGTGGCTATCCAGGCGAGGACTCTGCTGCTCTGCTCCAAGGGCAGTGTTGGGAGTCCCTGCTCTCTGAGACACCTCCCTACCCTTAAAGCGCCCCAGCACCCAGCCTGAGCAGGCTCATGGCACGTCGCTTGTCTCTACTCCCAGACTCGACACAGGGTTACAGAGGGGCAGGGGTAGACCCTCCCTTCTTCTTTGGGCCTGGGCTCTCATTTTTCTCCCTTTCCTGCCCCCACCCCAATCTCCAGTCGAGATTTAGCTTCTCCACAAACAAAGCCCAAGCCTGAACTTGTCTCTGGTTTGGAGACCTGGGGTGGGCGGGCTTCAGCGGCAGAGCCTGCCCCGGAATGCCCGTCACTCGTGTTTCCAGGCTCGCCGCTCTCATTCTGTCTCACTCCCTTCTTCCACAGCAAGAGAGAGGAGGAGGAGGAAGGACAGCGGGTCAGTGAAATGTCAGAGCGGGGGAGAGACGGGACTGTTCAATTTACTGGTTTTTAAAATCAAGTGCATGTTAAGAACCCCCGGGGTGCAGGGTAATGGCAGGTACGTGGCGTCCCTCTAGGAATTCGGGCTCATTGCTCCAGACTGTGTGCTTTTCACCAGCCCTCCGAGCTCTCTCCCTGCCCCAAGTCTTTAACATACTCCCCGCTGCTGGCGTAAACTTTTGTCTCCAACACGAACCATCCTCCAGCCAGGCAGAGGGCCAAGCTGCCACACCTGCAGACACCATGACTGCAGGGGCACAATGGGGACATTAATGCCCATGGACCAAGTAAGCACAGGGGCTCTGAAACCCACAGTCAGCATCGCAGGGCTCCGTGGTCCTGGCTTGGGTGTGTGAGACACAAGCAGCCCAAGTCACACCTATACCCTGATCGTCACTATCATCAGATTTCTTTCACACACGGTAACCCCAGAGTGTTTACTGAGTCGCCTCTGAGCGTGCTGGGGAAGCTGGGCAGGATGCAGTGGTCTGGGATCTTTAGAAGATGGTCCAGCCAGAGCACGGATGGCCCACCAGCTAGTCTGATCTCCACCCACCTGGCGCTGAACTGGGGTCTTCAGAAACCCCTGCTCGCTTGGCCCTGGAACTTCCTCTCGAGCGAAATCATTTCTCTGGGGTGTTCTTGGGGCTTCCTGGGGTTCGTTTCCATTTCTTTCTTTGTTCCTCCCAGCACCACCAAGGAGGAGGTATTAATACAACCCTCTTTCTGGAGATGGCCTGGCTTGCAGGCAGAGGCTCTGGGAATCCTCACCAGTTCCCCAACCTATTATCACACCTCTAAGTATGTTCGCGTCTCTCGAGGCCAACACTGTCTTGTAAATTTAATGAGAGACACAGAAGGAATTTTATATTTTCTAGTAGTCACATGAAAAAGTAATAAGAAACAGGTGAAATTTAGTTGGGTAATACATTTTTAACCTAATATATATTCAAAACATTAAGATTTCAATATGGAGTCAATATAAAACATTTGTTAAAGAGAATATTATGGTCCTGTACGCATAATAAGGCTCTAAAACCTGGCGTGTGTCTCGCTCTCCCAGACTTCCCGGGCTTCCGAGGGCTCAGAGACCTGGGGGCAGCACGCAGCTCTCCACTGCAGGGGCTGCTCTAGACTGGGACGGGAGCATCTGCCCACGTGGGAAGAGTGTGCGGGACCCAAAACAGAGCGAGCAGATGATCAGTGTTAGCCCCTGTCATCATCTGCCTCGGGGGATGTGAGTGTTCCGTGCTGTCTTTGAACTAGTCAACAAATGTGTTGAGTTTTGCTCCAGGAAGTTCAGGGTACCCCCTACTCTGCTGCCTGGGCTGTGCTTCGCCCTCTGCTAGGACCCTACACCGACCCCATCAGAGCCATAGCTGCTTTGCCCTCCCTGCTCCCCTATCTGAGCCCCAGGGTGTGGAGTGACACTTCCCGGTGATGCAGAGGTCCCCGGGAGGGTTGCTGTTTGCACAACAGCAAAGGCAGCCCCCTGGCATTGGGCCAGCTCACTGGCACAGGGTGGGAGCATCTCCAAAGCCTGGGGCAGGCTGCGTGTTTGCTGAAGAGCCAGGAGGTGCCTCCCAGCCTGCCAGGTAGCATTTTGTCTCCCAGAGATCTGGGTGAGCGGAGGCCTGCTCCCATGCTCGCTCCCTCGCCAGAGGCCATGCCAGGGGGAAATGCCTTTTAGTGCCAGCATTCCAGGCTAGCCGTGGGCGGAGGGGCACTGGGCTGGGAGCAGGGGCTTCAGAGAGCCCAAAGAGGCTCTGAGCAGGGAGCTGGTGGGCGTGGGGCCTGGGCAGGGTTTGAAATGCTCCTTCAGATTCCAACTCTGAACAGGAGGTGTGAAAGGGCACATTGTTTATGTTCTCTCTCTTTTGTAAAGGGGGCATTTTGCCGCACACCCAGGTCCCAGCAGTCTGCAGCTGGTTCTAGGAGCAGGGAAGGAGGCTGTGTCCCAGTCTGAATATGAGGCTCATCCGTGACACATTCGCACATGTGTGAGCAGTGCACGCTTGCACAGCAGCGCGTGTCCCATGTATGTTGATACATAGACCAGTCCACAGACCCCAACAGAACCGAACCGAAATTTGTCGCCATATTTGTTTGCCTCATTCAAGCCTCCGAGAGGTTTCTCTCAGTCACGTGTTCACATTCAGCACCAGGGAGCTTGGTAGGGGGTGAGGGTGCTAGTCCCAATGAACAGATGAGGAAACTGAGGCCCAGAGTGGTCAGGGACTTGCTGAAGCTGGCACAGAGGCAGAGCCAGCACCTAGTGTCTCTATCCCAATGAATCTGCCCCTGTTACCTGCCTCGATAGCTTGTACAGACGGGGACTGACCGCTTCTTATTTCTGCACAAGTACTGGGCCAGGGAGGCAGGTGGCTATGTTGCAAAGAGCTGGACCTAGATTTAAACTTCAGCTCCCTGATTACCAGCTGTGTGACCTTGGGGAAGTTCCTTAACCTCTCTGAGCTCCAGCGTTGCATCTATAACAGGGGACAATTGTACTTGGCTAATGCTGTCATTATGGGACTTTCAGGATGTGCCTAAGAAATGCTTGTTGGATGAACTGGTCGATGTCACGTAGGTGTTTACACAGTATTTGGCACAGAGCTTGGTAGCACTCACGAGATGCAGCATCCTTTTCTGCTAGCTCATAGTGACATTCAAAAGATGTCAAAAGAAGAAAAGAATGAAGAGGAGAAAACTCAGCGCCGTCTTTTACACGCCGTCAGCACCTACCATTGCCCCACGTGCCCCTGGCTGCGTTTCCGAGCCCACCCCCACCTCACTCCCACACTGAGCTCTTCCTGGCTGGAGTCTCCCTCCTCTTATTCCAGAGCCTCCCGTCACGTTTTCATATCTCATAGGGAAGGCCTCCCTCATAACTCCACTTCCTCAAAATTTCCCTGGCGATTCTCACGTTTTCTCTTCCATATGAACATTTATAAGCATTTTCCCACTAAATTCCCCAGGGGCCTGAGTGCCTTCCCGCTCCATGTTAACCGGGGAGGACGGCTATGTATGGAATTTGGCTGTGACGCAAGGCGCTGGTTTCCGAGTGGAGTCTGACTCATTAACCGTCAGTCTCACAGCCCACACGGGGGGCTTGAGGATGCCACACGAACTCAAGTGCCATGCCTTTGTCTTGGGGGCTCCTGAATCCTGAAATGATTAGAATGGAGCGTGCAGTCTGGGTTTCCCTGGCAGGGGCCACATGGAGGAGAGGTACCCCAAGCTCCCCTTAAACTGCAGCGGTTCTCAACCTGTGGGTTGCAACCCACAGGAACTGTAATAAAGGGCCGCGGCATCAGGAAGGTTGAGAACTGCTGTCCTAGAGCCTTCCCTCCACCCTGCTGCCTGGGCCCCTTGGGACTCCTGGCTCCTTTGCTGGAGTCTCCACTGGCCAAGCCCTTGGCTCTGTCCTCCTGTGTCCCCTGAACAGGCTGCTCTGGGAGGTAGCAGGGGCTCCAGTGCACGTGGACCTGGCCTTAAACTTCTCTCCTCGCTCAGATTCCAGCCTCCCTGCAGCCCTCACCTCTTCTCCATCCACTCCCTGCCCTCCCAGAGTCTCGACGTGCTCAGCTGTATCCACACAAAGGTACAGCTATACCAATGTCTGACCAGACAGAAAGTCCTACTTGGCTTCTCCTGGTAGGAAATGCTCAGCTTCCCTACTTGGGAGAGCTCTGAGAGAAAGGTTGGAATTTGCCATCCAAAGATCTAAGTCTGAGCCTCGGCCACTTACTCACTGTGAGACCCCGGGGAAGTCCCGTACTTGCTCTAAGTCTCCATTTGTTTCATTTGCAAAATACAGGTAATATGGTCTTGGGAAAGCAGTTTGGCACCAATGACAGGCAGGCACCATGCAAGGAAGGGAGGGCTTAACTGTGAAGCTGGCAGAAACACTCCCTGCTGTCACTGTACACACCGAGGTGCCGGAATAGTACCTGTCACCTGTTTCAGCCAGCTGTGGGCTCTCAGCTGTCGATCTGGGTGAAGTGGACCCAGAATCTTTAAGCCCATGGGCAAGTAGCTTAACCCTGAGCCTCAGTTTCTTCATCTGAGAAGAGGGCTCATTAATCCCCACCGAAACAGTTGTGGAAGTTGGTGGTGAGCGCCCTCGCTCTGTCTGCCTTCCGTGTCCTGGTTTTGCGGCTGGCAGCAAGCCCAGCTGGGGCTGTGGGATCCTTTCGGAGCTGCCCAGGTACCCTCCTCCTGCCTGCCCTGTGCCCTCTGCCCCTCAGCTTTTCCTGCCCCACGCCCAGCTCCGGCAGCTGGCTTGGTGCTGCCACGTGTCTTGGGCCCCTGACTTCTTGGAGACGCAGACCTTTGTCCCTGTCCCTAGGGGTATCCTAGGATACAGGCAGGAGACAGAGGACCCTTGGGAAGTCCCTCCTATCCCCAGGAGACCCCAGGAGCAGGCTTCCTATGGAGGCCCAAAGTGTGCTTAGTCTACAAACTGTAGAGGGGTGTGCAAACCCAGGTTATAGGACACCCCAAGTGCTGTTTGCCCGAGTGAGGCGCTTTCATTGAAGGCCGGTGTTTTCATTCCCGACTTTCCCTAGTTTTTCCATGTCCCATCTTTGGGACATGCTTAGAGATTTGGAGTTTTCAAACTCAAAGATTCTGGAATTCTCCTAACAACTTCCTCACTTTATGGTGCTCTGAGAGGGCAAGTGACTAGCTCAAGGTCACACAGTCAGTCTTGGCAAAGCCGGGTCTGGAGCCAGGCCCCTGACTCCCAGCTTCCCTGAGTGCCCCATCCTTTTTGCGTTGTTCCAGGTAGGGAGCGGGCATGTAGGACCCACAGGGTTTGCTCCTGAAGGCTGCCCCTTCCTCCTTGCCTTTCTTCCTCTGGCCTCACCTGTGCCCCCTCACTGGGCACTTTCCTACCCCCACCTTCTTGGTCCTCCTCATCCTCCCACCAGACCGCAAACAGCAGGACCCCGAGGGGCAAGGGGCTGCCTCTGAGCCCCTCCGGCAGGACTCACCACGGCTAAGACGCTGCTGGCGGCTGCTGCTGTCACTGCTGCCAGCGTCCAGGACAGGAACCACCTCATGCCTGGGAGTCAGTGGCAAAGACATCGATCGAGAGCCCAGGGGATCCGGCCACCTCTCGGGGGAGCTGGACCCAGACTGGCCTTGCCCATCAGGAGCACCAGATATGCCTCTTCCTCGGCCCTTGGGGGTTTTATTAAAGCAAGATCTGACGTCAGGGTTAAGGACAAACCCTGCATTTTCCTCTGAAAAAACTTTTCCTGCCTCTCTTTCGTTTTTTTTTCTTTCTTCCCTCTGTCCCCACCTCCAGCCCCAGCTTGGCGGGCCTCCCCTGCTCTGACAGTTCTTAAAGGGAAAGTCACAGGGCTGCGATTTCACACGGGGTGTGAGATCCTCGCAGACCAGGTAGTTCACAGGGCAGGGAGGGGAGGGGGAGGTGGAGATACTGTTACCCGCAGGCAGCTGCAGGGCTTCGAAAGGGTTCCCAATGGAGAATCACAGCCCTCTCATTCCTTCAGGCTGCTCCGACTTCTGGTTCTCATTTGCCGTCTTTCTTTCCTCTTCCTTAAGTGCGAGCAGAGGAGGGTGGCTTTTAGTCTACCGATCTAGAAATGATAGGAATTCAAGAATGAATTCAGCTCTGAGGCTCCAGTTCTCTGCATCACCTTCACTGCAAATGAGAGCCTTGAAGACCCAGTTACGATTCCCCTCTGTGCTTGCAGCCAGAGGCCCTTGGGGGCCAGAGACATCGCCACATTTTCCCGGGCACTCATTATCCCTGCTGTGTTTGGGGTCTTGGGTCTTCACCTGGTGGTGGACATTTGCCACAGGAGTGTCTTCCTTGTGTGAGAGAGGGGAGATACAGAGCCTTCTATGAGGGTCTGTCCTGCCCAAGACCAGCCCCATTCTGCCCACGTGGACCATGCTGACAGCCTCCTTCTGCACTTCCACCCTCCAGAGAGCTCCTTGAGCACATCATGGCACACACAGGTCGCCTCCTGGAAACTACTCTTCAAAGCCTGCCTGTTGCATGTAGCATGGAGTCCCGTCCTGGCGTTCAAGCTGCCCCTTGAACCCTGCTTCTTCTCTCCCTTGCACTCAGTAAGCTCAATCATGATAGCCTCTTTGTGGTTCCTCAAACACATCAGAAGGTTTCTGTCTCCAGGTCTCACCAGGAATGCTTTGCCTTATAGGAGAGAATAGTTACCGCTTCTGTTTCCTTTTCCTGTAGTTTATTAACAAGGGGATGCTGAAGCACGTATGACTGCTCAGAGGTGGCAGCAGTCTTGTGTCCACAGAAGGGGTTTATGATAGACATGACCTCACGAGAGGTCATATGTTAATGAGTCTCTAGTCCATGAGACATAGGGAAAATCTGCTGAGGACTCCTAGAAATGATTTTCTTTCTCAGAACAGAAAGAATATCTCTAGTTACCCTCTTCTTTCCTTGTGTGCACATGTGATGATTGGAGCTGTAGCAATCCTTTTGGGTGTATGAGGCACAAGCCTGAGACTGAAAAGCCAACATACTGGGATAGCAGAGCAGAAGGAAGACCAGAGTCCTTGGTACTTTGTGTCATTACCAAACCAGACTAGAAACTACCACCTTAAGACTTTCTGTTACATGAGAAACTTTATGATTTATTGGTTAAGGCCATAGTTAGATATTTTTGTTCCTTGGCGCCCAATGGCATATTAATTAATATATGAGCATTTACTAAAATCGTATATGCAAAATGCAAGGATGGGGGGTCACAGAGATTTCTCAATAAATATCAGTCCTCATTTCCTTCTCATTATGTTACTATATGTTCTTAAAAACAAATCCCAGGAGACCAGAATTACTGACAGGTGTCATTAAAGAAATCACCCAAGGTGCTAGGTTCTAATCCAGGTTCAATGTCTTTTTGATGAACAGCAAGTGTGAATAAGTCCCATGCTATGAAATATTTTATGACTACCAGACAGATAGTATCCTGAATCAAAGGCCAGAGGTGCCAGATGATCTCAGGACACGCATAGCGGCAGGTCTGGGGCTGAAACTAAAGATTCGTTAACCTCTGACAAGGCACAGGGTCAGGACCAGACGTTTTCAAGCTGACTTGACCTGCCAAAGCCTCTTGAAGTTATGTGATAAGAGCCTGTGAGCTGGAACCCAGAGAATGCCACTGTCATTTTTAGGAAATCTGCCTGTCAGCAGACACCCCCAAACACGATTGAAACGCTGGCATTGTGAAACCATGGAGGGCCGAGTGGACCTCATGGGGACTGGTCATTCTTCTTTGCCTGTGAACCCTGGAGAGAAATGACCAGTGACCTGGACAGTGTGGTCGATTAAGGGCAAAATGCCTGGAATGTCCCCACAGCTCCTTGGGGTGCCTTGACCAATCAATAATCTCTTCGTACCTCAGTTTTCTTTGTTTAAATAAATAGGACAAAAAGAAATAGGGTCCCCTCAAAAGATAATTGGTATGTCCCACCAGGACTCCTGACTGGAAGGGAAAGAACAAGCCGACAGGCTATGAGATGAGTTTGTCATCTCCCTGCCACCCCAAGCTAGAGAAACACTAAGACAAACACTGGCTGGTAGACCAGAACAACAGCCGCTGTTTATGGGGTATCAGCTGTGTTCCAGGTGATGCTTACCATCTCGTGAATCCTCATCTCAGCTCATCCTCACAGCCAGCCTTCCATTAGCGATTGCTATGCCCATTCTACAGATGAGGAAACTGAGACAGAGGAAGAAGTAAAATTTCTATGCCATTTGGCTAGTGTGGAGTACAGGTGTAATTGGAACTTGGATCTATTGGAAACCAAACAAAATTTTTCCAAGTGGACAAAGTTGTCTTATGTGTTGAACAAATAAAGGAATAAATACAGGTACGGACGAGTAAATGGAAGACAGCTGGGTGGACAGATGGATGGATGGATTCAGTGTGGGAAGAGGATTCCACCCCGTGGAGCATTCCATTTCCCAGGTCTTGAAGGAAAGCTGCGGCATCTCTAGGCTACGGCTTGGATAACCCGTTCCTCTGTCTCTCTACCTGCTTGGGGGTCCTAGCCCAGTGTGCCGTTATCATCTTTTTAGGTATTGTCCATTTTTCTCATAGACTGTGAGGTTCAAGGGCAGGACCAGGCTGCATCTTCCTGTGGACACTGGACCCCCAACATCCGCACAGACCCTGGCGTGCAGAGGGGGCCTGAGACATATTTTACAGGGATGACCAAGAAGGAGTCGATGAACGAAGTGATGAAGGCGTGAACCGATGAAAATGAATGAAAGAAGGAATGAACAAACACTTGAAAAAGGATACAAATAAATCCACATGTCGCTCAGGCCAAATTGAGCTCCTTGAAGTTCCTGAAAGAATGCACAGCCCACAGTAGGTGCTCAGGAACCACTTGTCTGGAGGTAAGGTGAGGGAGGGAGGGCAGGGCAGCATCCTGGGCCAGCCCAGTGGACAAGCAGGAGTGTGGGGGCTACAGGTGTTCCACGCGGTCATCTGTCTGTTTCCAGGCATGAGGTCCGGGAGCATCACATGGGGTAGTTTATTTCCACAGTCCTCGGTGATTTATGGGTTCACTGTGCACTGCCAAGGCCACACTGCACTCAAGTTATCTGCACACTCCCTTTACTCCAAATACCCACGCCTTTCCTCCACTTTCCAGTGACAACAGGGCCTGCGTCCTTGAGCTTGGAAGATTTGTCTGCATGCAACCTTGTAAACTGTGTACTGTGGTTGTTTGTTTAATAACCACTTATTGGGTATGTGCTGCGTGGTAAGCACCTCTGAGGTATGTGCTCATGTTAAATCCTCTTTATGTTTGGGGAAACAGAGACACAGAGAGCCAAAGGAACTTGCCCCAGGTCACACAGCGTGTAGATGTCTGACTCCAGACAAGCAGAAAGCAGGCTCCTGATGTGCTTTTGTGAGTTTGTAATAGGTGGGTGCTGCAGCCTCCTTCCACTCCTCCTCTTCTCCAATCACTTCTGTTTGTCAGATCTCTCCAGCAGCTTCTGCGGTGTGTGGCTCCTACTGTTGCCTTGGTTTCCCCAGTGTGCAGCCTCGTCGTGCCTTGTCTCTAGGGAGCGGCACGCACGTTCCCTCCACCTCCCACCAGTGCCACCCATTATGTGCCTGTTGGGGAATTTCTCGGGACCTCGGGGCGCACCTTTGAGTTGTCACCATAGCGGAGGTAATACCCATGTGGCAAGAGTTTCAGCGCTGCCTGCACGGGCTCCTGCCACTCACCACTGGGAGCCCGTGGAGAAGCCCTGTAACCTCTGTACGTTCTGGTTTCCTCATCTGTAAGAGAGGGACCCTGATCCACCCTGGCACAGAGTCAGAGAAAGTAGAAGCCCTTATTAAACCACTGCGCACACAGTAAGTGCTCAATAAAACACTCGTCTGTGATGCACATTCCTCCCACTTGGCACTGGGAACACTTTGAGGGCAGGGTCTGGCCTGGGTCCCTTCTGTGACCCACAACTTGGCCTGTCACACAATAGGTGCTTCAGATGTGTGGGGAGGGACAGGGGAGTCCACAGTGGGAACCGTGTTTGGGCCCCAGCCCTCATCCTGCCATGGAGATGGTCCTCCCACTTCCTCCTCCGGGGGTTGGGGTCCCTGCATCCAGCTCTGAGAAGAGCCTCCAGGTGGGTTCTCCAGCGGACCACCCAGGGAAACTGTAAATAAATTCCAAAGAAGGGCTGGTGGAGGGGGGTCAAGAGCAAAGACCAGGCAAGAACATTCCTCCACCAAACAGTAAGGCTGCCTTGACCGAAGCCAGATGCACAGAAGATTCTAGAGCCTCAGGACCAGGAGCCTGGGAGGCACTCACAGCTGCCATCTGCACCAGATCCACTCACAGCCTATTTGTTTGTCATTTTATTTGTCCGATGGATGTGCACAGAGCCCACACTGCACGGTGGCAAGACGCCAGTTCCTGGGGCAACTCAGATGCACACAGCACATCCTGCCTCCCTGCCGCTCTGCTGGACCCATCTGGCTGCTTGGGAAAAGCAGCGGGGGTGGGGAGCAGGCCGCTTAGCTCTCTGCCTCCCACAGTGTTGGCTTGGCGGCCGGGGAGGATCTGCTTCTCTTCCTCCTGCCTAAGCAACCAGGAGGAAGCATCGACGGGACAGCCTGGGGACCAGATGGGTCAAGGCGACTGGACCTCATACCTTACCCTGAACTGTAAGCTCTGCTCTGGGAGGCTGGGGTCACTGGGCAGCCCGTCGCCTTCTCCTCTCCTTGCCACTCTGTTCCTGAGTCCCAGCTGACTTGAGCAGACACTCACCCCAGGCTTGGCCACAGGTGGGTCTCCCAGTCATCTCCTCTTCCCACCTGGGAAGGTGGAGGGGAGAGGTTGGCCTCTGTTAAGTCAATGAGCAAACCCTTACTTTGGTACCTGCCAGCTGGGAGACCCTGGGGAAGTTCCCCTCAGAGCCTCTGTCTTCCTACCTGTAAAATGGGGATACTGATAATATCCACCTCCTGGGCATGCTAGGGACTAAATTAGTGTTTAGTGTACAGTACAAGGTGAAGCAACGGTTGCAATTCATATTCTCTGCCACAGAGGCTCAGCCTGTGTCCCTGTGATTGCCTCCCCTCAGCGTGGCTGTGGGCCGGGACACTGTCTTCTTGTTTCTCTCCATCCCTGCCTCCCCCAAGCAGTCTCTGTGTTCTCAGGGACAGTCTGTGGTTTGCAGGCGGCAGTGTGTGCAGAACACGGCAATGTCTGTAGAGAGGGAAGGGTGGGGAGAGGATAGAGCACAGACCCAAGTGCAGATGGGGCTTCTCTCCTCCACAGGAAGAGGCAGACTCGGCTCATCTGAGCAAAGGCGTCCTGAGCTCTTCCACCCAGAGACGCTCTCCCGCTCCAGACCTGCAGGGTCTCTGGGGGCCTTGACTTGGGGCATTGATTGGGGGCCCTGGGCCTCACAGCAGGACTTGGATGCCCCAGGGCTCTGCCGGCCTCAACGGCAGTCCCCAAGTCAGCTGTGACTCAGAAACAGAGTGGCAAGGAGAGGAGAAGGCCACGGGCTGCCCAGTGACCCCATCCTCCCAGAGCAGAGCTTACAGTTCAGGGTAAGGTATGAGGTCCAGCCGCCTTGACCCATCTGGTCCCCAGGCTGTCCTGTTGGTGCTTCCTCCTGGTTGTTTAGGCAGGAGGAAGAGAAGCAGATCCTCCGGCAGAGATGGGGAGGCTCATTCTTCTTTTAAAAACTATTTATGGAAGCCTAACTTACACAAAGATGCACATGTCTTAAGAGCACAGCTTGGTGAATTTTGTGTGTAATTTCTGAGTGCCCCCGTGTGCCCCTCACCCAGATGCACCTGTGACTGCCCACCTTCAGGAAATCACAGTTATGACGTCTCTCACCCCAGATTCACTTTGTCTGTTCTTAAACTTCATGTTGACATTTGGCTTCTTTGACTCAACACTGAGCCTGTGGGCGCTGCCCACATGACTTCTTCCACGGTGGCCGTTTGGGCTTTTAGAGCTGCAGAGATGATGTCACGTTCCTGTTGTCTGGGTCTGGTATGCAGTGAGAGCTCAGACTTTACCCTGGGACCCCACCCTTTCCAGTGGGTGACCGCGCCAGGACTCTGTGTCCAGTCTTCACCCTGTGACCCCTGGACCTGGCTCCAGCCTTGTGGATCCTCTGCTGGACAAAAGGCAGCTGCTGTGGACCCCCCAGGGCCACTCCAAGTCCTTCATCCCTTCAAGGCCCACCCTGAGGTCTGGCCCTGTGCCTTGCATACAGTAGGTGCTCAATAGAAGTTCAATGTAAGAATAAGCTCCGTCAGTTTTGTAAGAGAAGGTGAGGGCGTCTTCCTTATGAAAGGAGGACAATGCTGTCCAGCTCATGGGTTTTAGTGAGTATTACATCCATAGAACTGTGCACCTGTCTTGTGTCTCAGTCCCCTTGTGACAAGAGCCAACACGGGCTATAGCCACGGCCTGGGCCTCCAACAGGGGTTAACATCTCCCCCATCTTACAGAGGCAGGAACTTGGTCCTCAGATGCAAATGATGCCCCAAAGTCCCATGTGGGGCAGGAGCTAGAATTTGGACCCTGACTTTGTCAGTGCCACATTCCCATGTGTGCCTCTGAGGGAGGGCACTTGGGCCCTCTGGGTGTTTGATGAAGGAGGAGAGCACGGCTGCAGTCCTTGGCAGGCCTGCTGGAAGAGCTGGGCGCACGCTGAGGCTTGGCAGCTGTGTGGTTTGCATTGGCAGCAGACAGGATGTGGGCATTCCAGGCCAGGAAGCAGCGAGCAGCTGCCGCAGGGAGCAGAGAAATGCCGTGCTTGTCCTCAGTGCTGAGGTTCCGAAGCACCCGAGGAAGGAAGGGCAGAGAAGGAGGTTCAAAGCCAGCCTGTGCCAGGACACCCTGGCATGTGAGCCATGCCCAGGGAGCCACCGGGGGTGGGGCTTTTTGGGCCAGGCTTGAGACCGGATTCTTGACCCTCCTCAGCGCAGCGTTGAATAGGAACTCTCAAGGGTCTTTGCATGTGGGATTTACCTGGAAGCTTTCAAAACATTCCCACGACTACTACCCAGAGGTTCTGAGTCAGTATGTCTGGTATGGGCTTGCAAATCCGCTTTTAGACAAACACCTCCTGGTGAGTCAGAGGAAGAGCTTCCTTGGAGCCTGCTCTGAGGAACAGTCCTAGAGCATGTGCCGTGAGCGCTAGTGAGCCACGTGCATCCCCCAGCCTGCCAGGGCTCCGTGGTGGAGGAGCTACTCGCATTCTCTGAGCTTCAGGCTTCTCATCTGTAAAGCAGGTTTACAACATGTTCCCTCGGATGTTGTGAGAATGAAATGAAGCAACCAGGGTCGTTCCCAGGGCTTCCACGATAGATTATCATAAACTTGGTGGCTTATGACAACAGAAATGTATCTTTTCTTAGTTTTAAATTAATACAAGGTACAAATATTTCGGTTGCATTGTTCTCACTTCCAAAGTTCAAGTTGTAGTTGAGCCCTTCACTCAGAGGTGTGCCGAACACCCTCAGACTGTGTGCATTAGGTGAGAGCCCACCAACTGCTCTCTCCCCTCCAATCACCGTCCTCTTCCCCTCCCTCACTCTTCTCCCCCTCTTTCCTCTCCCTTGCTAGGCTATATTTGTGTTTTATAGTTTGTGTAGATGTGCAATTGTTTACATATTGGTTTCATATTAGGATTGAGTGCCTTGGATTTTTTTTCCATTCTTGAGATATTTTACTAAGAAGACTGTGTTTTAATTCCATCCAGGTAAACATAAAAGATGTAAAGTCTTCAACTTTTCCTATGGCTATGAGTCTTCAACTCATGGTAGACATATGCCACAGTTTGTTGATCCATTCAAGGGATGATGGGAATTGAGGTTGTTTCCATGACTTTGCAATTACGAATTGAGCTGTAGTAAACATTCTGGTGCAAATGTCTTCGTGTTCAATGATTTTTGTTCTTCTGAATAGATACCTCCTAATGGAATTACAGGATCAAATGGAAGGCTGACTTTTAGTTCTTTAAGAATTCTCTATACTTCTTTCCAAAAAGAAAACCAGCAGTGCGAAAGTGTTCTATTCTCTCAACAAACACATGAAAAATGCTCACCATTGTTAATCATCAGAGAAATGCAAATAAAAATCACTCTGAGATATTGCCTAACTCCAGTAAGATCAGCTAACATCACAAAGTCCCAAAAATGCAGATGCTGCGTGGATGTGCAGAAATGTATTCACTCGCAGCTCTAGGGCTGAGAAACCAGCGTCCAGGGTGTCCTCTGGGAGACACATCATCTGGAGGCCCCAAGCAGACTCCTCTCTCACCTGCACCAGGAGCTGCAGGTGCTCTTTGGCTATGGCTGCATCACTTCGGGCTCCCCCTCAGTCCTCACGTGACCTCTTCTCCGTCTGTCCTCAATGCCTCTTCTGTGAGGACACATGCCATTGGAATTAGAGCCCACCATTTAAGCTGAGATGATATCCATCTCAAGATCTTGCATTTAATTACTTCTGCAAAGATTCCTTTCCCACACAAAGTCACAGGCGTGGACATATGTTTTTTGGGGGGGTCACCATTCAACCACTGCAGCAACATCTGTGAAAACCCTGAAGAAAATGACTAAAATGCCTGGGACTTAAGAAGAGCTTAGTATATATTGATCTTCTCTTCACCCTTTCTCATTTCTCTGTTGGTACATCCTGTCGTTTCCACCTTAAAATATACAATTTGATGATTTTTCATCATCTCTGCTGCCACCATGCAGACATTGTAAACTGGATCCATCAGGGCCCGGGAGAGCCTTGGAAAGAGCTGAGTTGCTACTCTGAGGTCTAAGTTGTTGGCCAAGGCTGGACACACAGGTGCAGGGCAATGGCTTTGGTGGAACTTGGAGCCCCCGCAGGTAGAGGGACAGTCCTGGCTGACCCTCAGGGGAACTGGAGGTTTCAAGAGTCAGCCCAGCTGCCCAGCATTTCCTGAGAGCGTTGGGCAGGTCAGTTCTGCCTCTGGGCCTAGGGCCCCCCCATGTGATAAAGAAGAGGCCACTTTTTTAACCCCCCCGCAGCATTGTGGCCACACGAGTCTGTTTGTGAAGTCTCATCCGCTGTGCAGTTAGCAGCAGCTCAGGAAAGGGAGCTCCAGCAGAAAGTGGGGCTTTCTAGACAGGAAAGCCCGATGTCCTTAGCCTTGCACCTAAGACCAGCCTTACGACCTCCCGCCTCCTCTCCTGCTCCCACCTCCCCCTCCTCACAGCGCAGATGTGGCCACCCTGCCCGAGCGCCTCAGAGCCCGGGACTGTGCTCTTAGCTGCGAACTCTCATTCATCTCAGAGCTGCTCAGGGCCATTGTCCTTCGGTAGGTTTCAGTATCACTCAGGCTTGCACGAGACAAAAGGCATTGCCGTGTTAGGGGAATACTGGATTTCATTTATTGCACACGGTGATTTATTTATGGAACTTATTCCATATGGGAATTTTAGGCACTGGAGCTTGCACGAATGTAGAAGTGGGGCAGTGAAGATTTGGGGGGGGTAGGGAGTGGAGCCACAGAGCCGTCACTAATCAGTTCACCTGGTTTGCTTTTGACTTCACTGCCTATTTTGTACCCATGCCACTTGGTCTCTGGCAGATACCAATCTGGGTTTCCATCATCCTCAGTGAGTTGGGGAAGCCCACTTCATAGGAGCACACACCACTGTCCATGCTGGCCTGCAGAGGACGCCACAGCAGAGAACTTCAAGGATAAAGGTGCCCCCTTAGGCCTATGGAAAGGAGAGGCCTCTGGGCTCTCCTGGGGGTGTAATTTGGGGGTGGGTGAGAAGATCGTATGAAAAACCCTCCTCTCCAAGTCCATTATGGAACACCAAGGAATTCTGGCATCTCAAGTTTATTCCGTATTTGCCACCTTGTGTAGGTTTCAGCAAATCTACCAAACAGACTTACGGAGCCACCACCACCTGCTTGATGCACTGAACCCAGAACTTCTGGTGAGTGAGTCCATGTCAATGGGCATGGCCCATTCCAACATCACTGTCCTTACACTCGGATCCAACATTCTTTTTTTTTTTTTTTTTATAATTTTATTGAATCATAATTCTGTACATTGGTGCAATCATAGGGCACGATTCATATAGATTCAGAAATGTTTTGATCGTACTGTTACAGATAGCCTTCATGGCATTTTCTTGATCACTATATAAAGACATTGATACTCTACATTTAATAAGTTTCCCCAGTACCCTGCTAAGATGCACCGTAGGGGAGGGCAATTGGTGGGATCCAACATTCTTATGAATTATTCAAATCCACATGCTCCAAGTGTCCGTTGCTCCACATTAGCAAAATTGTGCAGGTGATAGAGCGTATCCATCTGGCTATAAGTCTAGCTGCAAAGAGGGGCAGTGGGGTGAATATTTGGGGGGATTAACAGCTATCTCAGGACATTCCATAATAGCCTGTGCAGATATGCGACTCAGCATCTCAGATGGGGGCAGGGTTGCGTCAACTGGAAGAGTAGGGTTATGGAATTTTGAGCTCAAGTTTCTAAGATCCATGGGAATACACCCACACGTCCCTGTCTCAGTGCTGAAGGTACCATTCTACCAATTCTTCCTTTTTTGCTAGGTTGTGAATTCAATTTGCATTACAATTTAGCAGCCCAGGATTTGGTATTGGGTTTGGCTTTCCTAAGTCTCAACTCTGTTATCTACAAAAGACAAAGATTTCTTTCAGGAACATAGTAGAAGCTTTGTGGGTTTTTTATTCAGATCTTAAGGTGAGAATTTCAAATCCTGAGGTTATCATTTTCTTTCTCTAAGTTTTCCAGCACACATGGGAGAACCCACCCAACCCCACAGGCTGAAACTCTTTATTACCACTAAAATAGTCTAGGGAAGCAGGTGCCAGGTCCCCCAAAGCTTTGTAGGCTGTAGGACCTTGACCGAGGTGGGAATTTAATCACATTAACCTTGAGAGTGATGGCTTCATCTTTACTTCTGCCCTTCAAATCCTATGCAAGTTCTACTTTGGGGCAAATCTATCTAAAGCCACACAAAGAGACCTGGTTATTATAGTTCTCAATCTTAGACAAATTTACACACCATATAATCTAACCAGAGACTAAATTAAATGACCCTTCTCAGTACTTCATCACAGCCTGTGTGATTCCCTCATCTGTGGCATTTTTACATATCTCCTACGCGTGGCTCACTCACCTACATGTGTCCACTGTCCGATTTCCCCATGTTGAATTGTACTTCTTTTCTTGTTCCTTACCCCCTTTTAAGCTGCAAACTCTGCATAGCTAAAGATTGTAACCCTAGTTTTTGCCATAAATAATAATAGTAATTCATATTTACTTAGAACTTACCACGTGCCAACTATGTTCTATGTTCCATTTATGCGATGAGCCATTTACTTTTAGAACAACCACATAACACAGCTGTTGTTTTATCCTCCGTGTTTGGCAGATGAGAGACCTGCAGCACAGAGGGCTTAGGCCACTTGCCCAAGGTCATTCCGCTAATGGGTAGCAAAGCGGGATGTGAAGCCTGGGAGGCCAGTCTACTCGAAGTCTCCATCACTGTGCCACTACAGGACAGCATGAGAATGGGGGAGCCAGCAGAAGAGGGGGAAGGGGAAGGAGAAGGAAAAACAAAGCACAGAGAAGAAGTACGAGGCTTTGTTAATGAAAACTACACCTAGTGGAACATCCTAGATGGGGCAGATAGCTAAGAAATGGCTCAGAATTGAGATGGAGCGTCTATGGCCTTCTCGTAAGGGACAAGTTTCTTCCTATTCTATGTTTGTTCACACCTGTGAACTTCACTATCAATCTGCCTGAGTCTCCAGCCCACAGGCCTGCCCTAGAGATTTTGGACTTGCCAACCCCCATAATCATGCAAGTCAATTATATGTGTATACACACACATACATACAATATATATGTGTGTGTATACATAAATATGTATATGCATGTATAAATATGTGTATATATGTCTGTACATATATGTATGTATGTATGTATGTATGTATCTATCTATCTATCTATCTATCTATCTATCTATCTATCTATGTGTATATATCCAACTGGTCACATCTTTATGCTAAGGGGAAAACATTCTAGATACATTTTGTGACATTCTGTAATATTATATCCCAGTTCTCTCAAGCTCTGGATGGGGAATGTGTCTGCCATAGAAGGTCTCCTCTGTCAACTGCTGGATGCTTCGGACCAAGCACCAGGGATATTTTCCCAAGGCCATACAGGGATATAGGGTAAGATACTCAGCCAGAGTCATGCAGGCATTGCTTGTAAAGGTGAGGAGTCAGAGGCAGCCCAGGTTCCAATTTTGGGAAAAGAGAAGTCACCTTCATGGGTAGCACCCTGTGGCACCCCATGCACCATCAGAAGCAGCAGATGGGTGTTCAGAGAGCAGTGGGGAGAGAGTTTACAGCCCAGAGCAGAGTGAAGGAATTAAAAATAAAAGCAAGGCCTCCAGCCACCGTCAATGATGTGGATGAAAGCAGACGCTCACCACCGCACTCCCTATTTTCCAAGTATGTGCAAATTTTCAAGAATACGCCTATTAAAGACGTTGACTGTGCCCGTGCAGGAGAATGGGTAGCAGGGCAGCTCAGGGGTCCAAGAGAGGAGATTTGTATGGGTGATAATCAGCCGTAGATTGAAAAATACCGTCAGCCTCACTCCTCTGCACCCAGGGAAGTTCAACACAGTTCAGAGACATTAGAAAACAGGATGACAGAGGGGAAAGACAAAGACAAGAGAAAGAAGAGGAAGGAGGGGGATGAGGAAGAAGATGAAAAAGGGAAGAGGAAGGAAGACGCAGGGTGGGGAAGAGGAGGAACGAAAACTTGTGTCCATGGCCAAACTCTTGCAGGGTTGTTCGTTCATAGCAGCTGGATTTGAAACAGCTCCAAACAGGAAACAGCTCAAATGCCCTTCAGCTGAGGGTGTTTAAAGCCACTTTGGTGGCCACGCCACACAATGCTGCTCAGCAACAGAAAAGGACGATCAGGAATTGGTCTTTCCTGGAAGGAAAGGAAAAGGGGAGGAATGGAAATCCCAGGGGAATCTCCCATGTTCCAGACGCGTCTAAGTTCACGACTTGATCTATTTTCACAATAATCTTATAACACTGTGTCATCTTATAATGTCACAATCTTATGATCACGTATTATTATGGCTATTTTATAGCTGAGGAAACAGGAGATCAGGGAGAGACACTGAGGCTTGGAGAGGTTACATGGCATCTTGTGGCTTAACAGAAACAGAGGTTACATGACACTAGTAACCCTTCTAGTGGCTTACACAACAGAAACGCTTTTTCTTACAGTCCTAGAGGCTGGTGAGCCATGACCAAAGTGTTGAAAGGGGTGGTTTCTCCTGACGTCTCCCTCCTTGACTTGGAGATGGCCATCTTCTCCCTGTGTCTTCAGATGGCCCCCTCTCTGTGGGTGTCTGTGTTCTAATCTTGTTTTATAATGACACCAGTTAGGGCCCACCCATATGACCTTGCTATAGCATAATTGCCTCTGTAAAAACCCTATCTGTTGAGCGTCAGGACTTCAACACATAGGTTTTAGGAGGGACACAGTTCAGCCCATAACAGAGGCTGATAATCAACAGAGCTGGAACTTTATCCCAGACATTGGGAGTGGTTCAGCCCTTTATCTACCTACCAACAAATGTGGATTGGCATCAACAGTATTTCTTTTTCTGGGTCTGGTATTAGTACCTGCAATGTGAAGGGCACTTGCTAGGCAATTAGAGCTACACACCATAACTCAGAACCTGCAGGTGCTCAGCAAGAAGACTGTGAACATGGCCTGCAGCACACACCTCCTCAGACACCTGTGTGATCCTTGCCTGGCTGCGGCTCTTACTGTCAAATCCATCAGAAGTACAGATTCTCTAAGGACAGGCAACTGGACATGAGAGAGACAGGACAAAAGGTAGACACAGATGGACTCAGCCAAGCAGAATGTGGGCCGAGGTTTGGAGCAGCCCTGCTGCTACCAAGTTTTCCTTTGCTACCAGGCTGCACAGAGTGGGGGGAGGGAGCTTGGCATTGGCAGGTGGCAGTTCTGTGAGGGCTGTAAGAAGCCACCCTCTCCCTTAGCACAGACTCTGTTTTCACATTAGGGGTCAACAGGCTGGAATCAGATGTAAACTTTGAATTTGGCCAAGGGTTCTTCTTTTATTTTGGACCCTCGGGAGGTTTCAAGAGTCAGACCATTTCCACAGCTTGGAGTCTTTTCCCGCCGAGAGCATCCAGGGTTTTTGGATAAGGCTGGAGCATCTTCCCAGGGCCTCTATGGAGTGATGTTGCTCTCTGGGGTTAGGGTGCCCTCAAAGTTATTCCCATCCCTGTGTCTAGTTTCTATGTCAAGATTAGATGTTAAAGTCACCATGGTAAAGAGATGTGATGGCCTGGTCCCTTCCCCTGCCCATGGCGCCATCCCCAAAGCTCATTTCTCACTGACATCGGCATCAAGTGAGTCAGTTTAATTCATCAAGTGTCTCCAGATCTACCTGCCCTCACTAGTATAGAGGGGATACATAGCTGAAAAAAGGGACAGGCCGAGGTGCCAAGCCCTGCAGGGCCATGGTGGATCACGGCAGGTCCACACACTGCTTCTCCAAATGGCATATTGGGGTAGACCAAGGATAGAAAACCTAGGAAGGGCCACAGAGGGCGTTGAAAGGGTGAACAGGAGGACAGTCTCTGGGTAAGGGTGGAAGTCTCCAATTTCAGGTGGAAGAGGGAAAACACACATCACCGAGCTCTTCACTGGACCAGGTGCCATTTAATATACCACACACGTCTCCACTCATCCAGCTTCACCACTAATCAAGACATAGCTTTCTTCCTTTCAGCTCCACTTTTTAAAATGTGAGAGACCAAAGATACAGAGAAATCAAATCATACCCGCCAGATTTCATGGCCAGCAGTTGGCAGAGACGGCTCCTCACCCAGCTGTCTGCGTAGCTGGCAGGGATGCTGCCTATTTCCGTGCCCTGTTCTCTGTGCCAGACTCTACAAGAAGCTAGGACTATGGCGGCCAAGCCATACAGCCTTGCCCCCAGTAGAAATTAATCTACAAATCAATACTCAAGTCTGATTCTATGTGATAAGATTGCACTTGGGACAAGCCTGAGGACTTCAAGGCATACAGGGGAACCCCATCACTCAGCCTGGGGTGGACGTGGATTGGGGGGCCAGAGACAGGTGGAGGAAGCTAAAGGGCAGAATGTAGGTGGAGAGAGGGCACGTGGCTTTCCAGAGAAGGACCAGCAAGTGGCCCAGGGTGGCAACAGGCCCTGCATGTTTGTTGAGCCTTACGGATACTGACATGCATAAAAATAAGATAAAAATATGTATGTTGTTACTCCCTATTTTACTGTGTGAATTGGCCTATGAAATGTTCTGTCAAGTTTGGATGTTTTTCAAATAAATCCCCTTTTAAACATGTAAGTAAATGTCTTTTAAAGATATTAATTTTTTCAAAATTCCGTTTTCAGAATTTTGATCTTTTAGGATATCAACATTCAGGATTATCTTTTGAGATCATGATCAGCTGCCCTCTTTCTCCATCATGCCTGCTGCTTTGAAGGCCTTTACGCCTTCTCATGTTCAAGATTTCCCCTCCCTAGAGGTTTCTCTGAACCCTCAGTTGGAGGTCTCTCATCTCCTTATTGCTACAGCATTTTGTTTTTACCTGTACAGTTCAAATGACAGGTCTTTTTCACATAAAATACATATGTGCCCTACATGTGTTATAATTATTTGGCTACCCTGTCACTTCTCTCAACAGATCGTGACCTATTTGGGGACAGAACTGAGGCTTCATTCAGCTGTGTCTACCCTGTTCAGTGTGTCTGACCTATGATCAGTTATGTGTCTATAGGAAGGAAAGGATGAGTAAAAAGAGAAAGAGATACAAGAGGAAAGAAAAAAAGGAAAAGAAAGTATGCTTGAAATGGCAAAAATGATAAGAAATTGCAAAAATAATAAGTAAAAAGATGAATAAATTGAGAATGTGGGGAGTGGGCTGTGGGTGGCAGGGCCCCCACAGCCTGGGGAGGCATTCAGGGAGCGACCCCTCAGCTGCTTCTCCTCCTTTAACGACATTCTTTCTACTTGCCAGAGGTCACGTAGCCCATTCATACTTTCCTTATTATTGGTGAGCACACAGTTTTTCCTCTTTAAGGTTGATCTCTAACTCATGTGCTAAGATTTATGCAACCAGGCGGTGCCTGTGGCTCAAGGAGTAGGGCACTGGCCCTATATACCGGAGGTGGCAGGTTCAAACCTGGCCCTGGCCAAAATCTGCAAGGAAAAAGATTTAAGCAACCTTGTTAAGATACTGTATAGATCAAGCTATTTCCACGGTTCAGGTGCTGACTGTAGCCATTAGCTGCATCAGTGCTCCCAGCACCACCCGTCCTGTTTCTCATCTCCTGTCTTTTTTTGTCTGTCTCTGTCTTTCTTGGCTTTATTTCTCCATTTCCGCTCAGGTTAGCTCTCCCTCTTCACACTGGGTTGAGAGAAAGAAAATGAGCAGATGGGTAGATGAATGAGTGGATGGATTAATGGTGATTAAATGGCTCAGTAAATGGAGAAAGAACAATTTGTGGAAACTGGAGGTCAGTGTTCAAGTTTTTGCAAACCACAGGCCAACCCAGCAGTCTCAGAGAACAAGAGGGTCACCTACCTGGTTGATGCAGCACCTGGGTCTAAAAACGGAGTCCTGAGTCCTCTTCCCTCTGATTTTGGGGCTATTTCTACTTATGAACTGGCCTGTGTACAGGGGAGTAAGGAAGCTTGCAGTGCCCCTGCTTACTGGCATAGTGACATGCATAACCTCTTAGTACTCAGTTTCCGCTTCTGTTAAAGAGGATGCAGCACTCACCACATGGGCACGTGGACGCTGGAGCCCAGCGACCCCATGCAGCAGGCCCACTGCAGGTTCCCTGCGTTCCGCACAGTGCCACACAGAGCAGCCTGCTTCTCTGCGGCAGGGTGTGGGTCTGCAGCACACAGGGATCTACTGTGACTTCTTGGCCTGCTCCTGGCCTTTCTGGGCCTCAGTCTCCTGTTCTGTAAAATGGGGTGTTGGGCCAACTCTCTGAGGGAACTTCTGTCTCTGCTCCCTCTGACTTCTCTGGCCATCATCAGCCCCTTCCTTGAGAAGAGAGGGGACAGGGAGAGACCCTTGCCTGGCTGGGTAGCACCTTTGGCTGGGAAGGCACGGGATCCCTTTGCCTTTGCAGACTCCTGGGGTGTCTTTGGCTTTGCGTGAGTGACCTCTCCAGGAGGGTGCCCGATCCCTATTGTCCCCAGCCTGCACGCCTCTCCTGAGCACAATGCCGCCTGTCTTCTCTCTTTGAGATCTGGGTTAGATAAACTGTCTGCTTTCTTCTTTTCACTTATTTTCTAAAAGTTTCAGCAAATTCTATCACGGAAAAAGCTGCCAGGGCAGTGGGAACCAGGCGTTTGTCAATAAACTGAGCTCTCTGCGATCTTCAACAGGATAAACACTCGTCTCCAAAGCAGCTCACCACACCTGCACAGGTTCCTGGGGGCAGGGAGGGGAGGGAAGGGACCTGGGCGCGGGACTGGGCACTGTGGGCTTGAAGGGGGTGACTGTCAACTTGGCTGCTCAGTTGCTGAGTATCTTCAATCAAACTTCATAACTTTTTAGTGTCTCCATCTGCAAATGAAAATTACTAATAATTGGCTGGAAAGGCTTTTGTAGAAAATAGAACAGAATGTTTATAAAGACTATAGCCTAATGGAGAGACATGCTGGCCCTTTTTAATGCCAACGTATGTGTGTGTATATCTGTATACAGATATGTAATTTTTACGTATTTTAAAATATTTATCAATGCAACATTTTAAAGAAGGAAATCAAAAGTTGCACACAAGACTCATTCCCAGAGATGAGTGCTTTTAAATTGTAAGTGGCTTTCAGCATTTTTGTATTATATCTATATTTAGAAACGAAGGGAATGCGACTTTCCTTACTTACTTTTCACTTAATATTACGAGGTAGGATTTCTGTGTCTTTAGGACTTTAGAGGGCCTGGTTTGAAATGGCTGCGTGGTGTGGCTTATGAGGACAATCCCCAGCTGTCAGACAATTAGCAGGCTGCCAGCTTCCCCCCACTCTAGCGGTGCAGGCTCAGGATTGGAACCCAGTTCTGTCAGAGCCCAGAGCTCATGGGGGGTGACTCCATCGCCTAGGAGGCCTCAATGTCCTGTCCATCTCTCTGAACTTTCTCCAGCTCCACCTCTGCTCTCCTCTCAGCCTGTGTCTCCCCGGGTCTCCCTCCAGAAACCCGGTAGTGGAATCACCACCCTTGTCTCCCTAAGGAGCTGCCCACGTGCCCTTTTCAGAGCCTGCACCTGTTCCCTTCCCACACGCCTGCCCGGACGGGAGGGAGAGGGAACGGGCACTTAGGGAAAAGTGCACTGAGGGGAGATGCCGCATGGAGGTGGACAAGGACAGCATTTGTTAAGGATTTTTGCTAAGAATTTTTTTTCTCTTCTTTGGGGTTTGGCTCACAGCTTCAAGGCACAAGTTCAGAAGTTTCCATTGTAAATCCTCAAGCATGTTGTTGTTTTCCTAAGTGAAAAAATCTCAGCACCATGTGTTTCTCATTCTATTTACTCAGCATCTAAGAAAATATTGCCAGGGACTGGGGCAGACACCGATCTGAACAGTCCTGGGTGCTGGATGAAGCCCCCTCGTTCCTGCCATGTATGAACGTGTCCCTACCATGGTAGGCTCAGCAGAGGCAGCTTGTAGAGGCTGCAGCATTCAAGCTCACGGCTTGCAGAAAACTCTCTGTTCTCTCTGCAACTCTCTTTCTTGAATAGTGATTGGTCTAAAATAGAATCCTCTATTTAATTTATTCTCTTTCTGAAAATCCATAGCAATAGTGGGATTTTTTTTTTTCTCCTAGGTGAGACCTTAATCCTGGCTCCAAGCCTCTGTGGCTGCATCTTCTGCTGGCCCTGGTGTTCTCATGCTTCCCCAGCTCTGTCCCTACCCGAGGGAGTACCTGGGGTCTTTGGGTTCTCCATTCTCTCTCTTCTCTGAATCGTGCTCATCCTGTCCTCGGGGCCTGGAAGATGCATCCCCAATCTTATCTTTTTGCACTGGGTGAAGGCAACTCTCCCCATATTCATGCCCCCTGGAACCTCAGAATGCGTCCCCAACTTAGTCGTAGGATCTTTGTAGGTGTCATTAGTTAAGAATCTTGAGGTGAAATCATTCTGGATTTAGAATGGGTCCTAGATCTAATAGCATTCTTATCAGCGGGGAAGAGGACCAGAGACGCTGAGGGAGGAAGGCCAGAGAGGGTGGCAGAGGTCAGAGAGGTGCTGCTGTGTGCGAGGAGTGCCGAAGGACACCAAGGAACACGAAAGACAACAGCAGCCACCAGACACTGGGAGAAAGGCCAGGGACAGGTTGTCCCCAGAGCCTCCAAAAGAAACCAGCCCTAGCAACATTTTGATTTTGGACTTCTGGCCTCCTAAAAGGTGAGATAATACATTTCTGTTGCTGAAAGCTACCCACTTTATGGTAATATGTCACAACATTGCAGGAAACAAAACCAACTTCTTTTACAAGCCTCTTCTCCTGGCCCCTCCTAAGAGTGGACTCTGGGTCCGATGGCCTGGGAGCCACTTCTGACCCTGCCACCTTTTGTCTCTATGGCATTCAGCAAGTCACTCCACCCCTTGAACCTCAATTTCAGCAACTTAAAAATGTAGCTAATGATAATAGCCACATTGTAGGATCTCAGGGAAAACTAGAGGTGTCACCATGTATAACGTGCTCACCTAGGAAGTAATTGATGCATGTTAGCAAATCCTTGAGTTTGGGCAACACTGTCTGATCAGATTAAAGGTGGCTTCAAATTCTGATACCTCTCCAATGAGATATGGGGCCCATTTCTACTTCCATTGACTCTGGTCTGTCTCCATGACCATTTTGACCAACAGTGTAAGGCAGAAGAGACTCAGCTCTGAGTCTAGCCTTTATAAGGTTCAGTAGCTTTCTCGGTCTCTTAAAATTTTACTGCGGAGGTCCTGAGACAACATGGAGCATTGCCCATGCAGTTCCAGCTATCCAGCCATCCCTGTGAGGTGCCAAGATGAAGCAGTCCTCTGGGAGTGGGCGATCTAGCCTCACCTGTCCCAGCTGATGCCATATGGATCAGAGATGAACCACCTGGCTGAGCCTTTCCCATGTTCCTGATCCATAAACCTGTGAACAAAAGAAAATGATTGTTTAGAGTTGTTGGTTATGCAGCAAGAAATAAGTGAAATGGCTTCACTAGAAAGCCTTTTGGGGTTTCCAAGTCTCAGATCTGTTATTCTTTTGTGTTGCCTGTTTATAAAGACTCAGTCTATATTCAATAATAGAGCCTATGATAATAATTACTAATATTTATCTGAGTGGATTGTTCTGCCTGAATCAGGGGGAGGAGGGATTTGCTTTACTTCAGGGATTCATGTAGAAGCCTTGTCTAGATAGTATTTGGATTTAGGTAAGCCAAGAAGAATGCCTGCTCCCACCGGGAAGCTCTTGACCCAGAGAAAGAGGGCAAGAGTAGCGCTAAGAATGCCCAGTGATTCCTCCCCGGGGCCGGGTGTGTGAAGGAGCAGAAAGACCAGGGGTGGTTCCCTTATCAGACTCCCTCTACCTGGGAGGAAAAACCAGGAGTTCAGAGAGACTCATGTTCTACTACCGTCTGTCACCTTCTCCTGCCACACTGAATTTACTTTTGTATTCTAGAATTCAATTTCCTTTTATTTTCTTATTTTTTCATGTATACATTAATGCATTTAATATGCTGATTTCTAGAATTCAATTTTAAATTTAGTTTAGGTTGTCTTGGTATGAACATGAACTTGGGGAACTCAACTCTTTTCTTTGTACACACACACACACACACACATACATGTACACATATAGCCACATGCACACATGTAGTAGAATTTAGTATAAAGCTTTAGGAATATGGAAGGAACTTTATGCACAGTAAGATAAATGACTTAAAATAGAATCACAGCTGTCCCTAAGCTTGATAGACTACTAGGCTCTCCATAAAGTTTCTTGGCCTCTCTATTCTCTTTTTTCCCAGCCCCTCAACCAAGACACTATTTCTATTTCTAATAACTCCTGATTCCTTGCCTCTCACTCACTTATGCCCTCGAGATTCCAATATCGGCCTCACATTGCTGATCAAAGTCATTACCTAAACAAACATCTCTGCTAAAATTTGCCTCCTTTGGCTTCTTGGACCATCACATCAAGAGTGACCAACCTTCTCCTCTCTACCTATTTATTCTTTACTTTATACAAAGCATGGATTTTTTTTTTTGAGCCAAAGTCTCACTTTATTGCCCTCAGTAAAGTGCCATGGCATCACAGCACACAGCAACCTCCAACTCCTGGGTTTAGGCGATTCTCTTGCCTCAGCCTCCTGAATAGGCGCCCGCCACAATGTCCAGCTGTTTTTTTTGTTGCAGTTTGGCTGGGGCTGGGTTCGAACCCACCACCCTCGGTATATGGGGCTGGCGCCCTACCCACTGAGCCACAGGCACCGCCCCAAAGCATGGATTCTTATATGAATACTATACATATTTTATGAATTTATAATTGCTTTTCTCCCCATCAGAATACAAACATAAGGTGGGTAAGGACATTTCTACCATCACTGTTAAATCCACAAAACCCTCAAAGACACATGCACATCACAGGGGCTCGATAGATATTTGCTGTGAAAATGAATAAATGAATGAATCTGATGTCCAATAATAATAACTTTCAAAAAATTAATCCTGCTACATAATAATAATTTGTGTTTGACTATTTTTAAAAATTGGATGTAAGCAGACTGGGTCTGAAAAACGAAATAGGATTAGGGAGATCAGGCTGGAATAAACTCAGGTGGGGCTCAGGCAGGCTGTGGTGCCCTCTTGCACAAGCTCCTTCCCTCAGTTACCCAAAATCCACGATGACATCCCTTTTCCTCCTCCTCTCCTGTGTTCCCTGTTCTCAGCCTAACCATGGCCAAAGCTGAGGTTTGGCTGGTAATACTTCAGGGCTGACAGTTTCAGGGCTTTGGCATCTTTATAGCCAACCCTGGTCTAGGGTCATTCTATGTGGCGAGGAGAGGCACGTTCTCTCTCGTGGCCGGACAATGTGCTGCAGCAATCTGAGCTGCTCCTGTGGTCCTCATGGCTCACCTACCATGAGCTCACTCGCAAGCCATGCAGGACTTGGGCTTGGGGTAGATTTGTGGTTAGTTAGAGGCACACAAAGCCAACATTGGACCTCAGACTTAAATCTCTTGAACCTCATGTTCTTCAGTTGTTGGTTTTGTTTCCCTGCCACGAGTAACTCTGGAAGAATGACCAGATATTCCAGGAATGGAGTGAAACCAGTGTCAGGCTCATTAGTCCCTGGCCCATCTGTGTCACAGGAAATCAAGATGACCCCAATTAATTGATTCACTAACACTGGCTGGGAGACCTGGTGCTCACTTCTGGGGTTCTAGAGATGAGCCAGCCTTGGTTCAACAGGGAGTCCAGGGTCTCATGAGGAAGATGTGCAGCTAAACCAACAGGTAAAATTCAAATGTTCTGGTGGTCACCACCACTCCTACAGCGCCTGTCGAGCAGCCTGTCTTCCATAGTCTCAGGTCTTGCCCACTCCCAGGATAGCCAGGTCCTTGTCCAGTGCCCACAGAGGTGTGGTGATGCTGAGCGCTCTTGCTGGGCCCTGGTTGTTTACATCCGTCCTTCATGACTCAATCAATTGACCCCAGTGATGTCTCTGCAAAGTCCCCATTGCATGGTTCTTATTTCCTTAAATTTCTTGCCTGATATGTGTGTGTGGATGTCACCTACATCATTGGTTCTTTCATTCAATAAGCATTTATCAAATCGTCCTCTAGGAATAAAGCCAGGCTCCTACCCTCAAAGCCCATGCAGACTGGTCAGGGAGGCCTCCGACTTCATGGAAGAGCAGGGTGCAGTGTGACACGTATTCCACAGCATAACAATGGAATTTTGGAGGAAGCAGTGTGGTGATCAGGGGAGGGACAGCAAGTGGGGGAGGGTGAGAAGACGGGGCTGGACAGATGCTCCATGGGGAGCAAGGCGCGGGTAGAGGGTTAGGGAGCACTCGTATCCACTAAGGTAGAAGGGGCACAGTGGGATGAGCCTGAGGAAGGCTAAACTAGGAAGCCATAGAGGTCCTAGGATGGCTATGGAAATTGGAATTTATGCCACAGGAGTGGGAGGGCCCTGCTCGTGCTTTGTAGTACAGACTGAGAATCAGGTTTGAGATTTAGAAAGATCGGGTGGCCACGAGGAAGTTGATTATGTGTGCATGTGCTGGAGGTATCAGGGCGGTGAGCTTCCGGGCAAAGAGAGACAAGGATTGGAGGAAGTTTGGGCTAAGGGAGTGATGGAGAGTTGGGAAAGGAGACGGAAGGCAGGGGCAGAGTCTACAGAACACAGGACACGGGCCCTGGGGAGGGGGATGTGTTCTCTGGAGGCCACCCATCTTTTCCTCCTGGTTCAAGCAATTTGATGAATGATGACATCATTTACAGAAAATAGTAAGGTTGAATGAGGGTCAGCTGTGGAGAAAAAAAAATGCATCAGAAATTTTGCTCTGGACATAGTAGCGGACAGAAGCCGGGTGACAACCGGAGCGGGGATATCAAGCAGGCAGTTGGCAATGCAGGAGGAAGTATCTGTGCTGGGGAGAACTTTCACCATGTGGGAGGCCAGGCAGAAGGCAGAGGTGGTTGTTTTCTGCAACCACACCCCCTCTCACCCTCTGCTGCAAAGGCATCATCTCGGCAGGGTCAGCCCTTTTCAGAACTCTGAGACCAAGGTCCCACTGTCTCGCACAGGGGTGCAGTGGAAGGAAGGGGACAGGAAGGAGGTGAAGTCACGGGGCCTGGCGCAGGAACCTCAGAGGAGGCACAGTTTTCAAGCTGGCTTGGCAGCTTCCTATGTGAGGGCCGAGGACCAGAGCC
This sequence comes from Arctocebus calabarensis, assembly GCA_963573935.1. Lineage (NCBI taxonomy): Eukaryota > Metazoa > Chordata > Mammalia > Primates > Lorisidae > Arctocebus > Arctocebus calabarensis. The sequence goes on along the minus strand of CAUYON010114578.1, from coordinate 62,599 downwards.
AACAGCATCATTCCTACAGCCAAAGCCGGTGAGTGGAACCAAGCGCTGCGGGGAAATCCAAGTCATTTATTTTCAAAAATCCTCAAGGATTTGGGTGTTTTGTTTGGAAATAACTGAATTGAGTTTTGAACTGTATAAGGGTCTCTTCTCTGCCTTGGTGACCTCATCTGTTCCAGTGGCCACCTGTGTGCCAGCTACTCCCAAACGTACAGCTCCCTGCCTTATCCTGGGCACGTGTGTCCGATGGACGTATCATAGACACATTGCAGGGGCTGCATGCTCTAAACTGAGCTCTCGTGGGATTTGCCTAATACCCCCCATCCCATCTACTCTGGCTAATGACAGAAAAATAGGGGATGTTTCTTCATTTCCTTATGTGATCTCTTGACAAATCCTCTGGACTATAAGACCCTACACGGATCTTGACTCTTGTTTTCTCTCCTTCCTGTCACTACCCCTCAGGTCCAGGCTCCTCTGCCCTCCCTGCTAAAGCACCTGCCAGGCCCCCTCTTCCCTGCCGGTACCTTGTAGTGTGCCTATGGCCCCATCGGCCTTTTCTGTCTATACTGCAGTCGTTCAAAAACATAACTTTGATCTTATGACTCCTACGTTTAAAACACACCAATGACTTCACATTGCCCTGGGAAGAAGGTCCCCACGGCTGACGATGGCCTGATTCCTGTCTGCCTCTCCTCCCCTGTGGCCAGCCGTCTCCCTTGCTCAGCTCTAGCTGGAGGGGTCACAGGAGTCCTCAGACAAGTCAAGCTCCCTTCTGCTCCAGCCCCCTATCCTGAGACTCTAGCTTCTTGGAATATCCTTCCAGGCCACCTGGTTCCCATCTCGAGTTTCAGAAATGCTGCCTCCTTCAGGAAGCCTTCCCAGATCACCCTGTCCGAGGACCCCACCCCCATCTTTCTCTGCTGTTGCTTATTTCTGACCACAGTAGCGTCACTCACCTGTTTATTTCCGGTCTTCCTTTGTCCACTGGGAATTCTATGGGACAGAGACCCTACTGGCTCCTTCATCACTGTAATCTCAGCCCAAGGCTTGGCAGCCACAGCAGACAAGAGACAGTGCTCTTCATGCTCTCCTGCCCTTCTTGTTTTATTGGTTATACTTTAACATTTAATTCTGTTTACTGTGATTAGTGTTTTAGATACTAGACTTCAAGCTGCTGTTTCCAAGCCATCAAATGTACATGGGGCCGGTGCATTTCCTGCTGTGCAGGAGAAAATCAGTGCCCTAAACCTTCCCTTACCTTCTGTCACCCCTCTGCGTCCTCTCTCCACTTGCTCGAAACTTCCATTGCCTGTTCCATGACAGGAAAGCTTTCTCCCTTTTGGGGTCATCACTGCACCCCTGCTGTGGTCTGTCCTGCTCCAGCTCCTGAGCACTACTGTTCCAGGGCACCTCTTCACCTTGGTGTCTGGCTGGAGCTGCTCTTTCCACAAGCCACTGGAAGTTCCAGGCTGCTCTGAACTGTCATTATTACTTTGTATCTTACTCGACAATGTGTGATATCATGTATGAAGTCATCAGGTTATAAATACAATGTTATTGTTTATTTTATCAGAACTTTGTAATGCATAAAAACACACAGGTACATAGGTTACACTGTACGTGCTTTTGGTCTCCTGCTCCTGCCTTTTTCTTTTTTTCCCTTTTTGCTTTTGTCACCCTCTTCCTTTCATATGAGGATCCCATGCAACCCCTCAACCCGACCTTGAGTAAATAATTACCAACTCAAGTAGAGACCTTTGCATACCAACATGATGGCCACACTCCCTAACTTCTCTCTCTGCTCGTAGAGGGATATACAAAGTATTTGGGGCCATTGTTTGTTTTACCAAAGTGACATTGCCTTATACAAACACACTTCTTTGCCGCTTACTTATAGTGTGCAATAATACGTCATGGAAATCCAACAGATAGAATTCAGATTAGTCTTTTCAAAAAACACACACCACGCATAGCACTATTTACTTAAACATTCACCTAACACTGTGTAGTATATGTGTGTGTACCCTGATGGGCTGATGTTTTCATTTCTATGGACTTGAGTCCCCAAAGTGGAATTGCTGGATTAAAAAATATATGTCTTAGGATTTTAACAGATGTTGCCTCATTGCTCTGCTAAAATGCCGTGACAGTTTGCATGTGCTCCAGCAGGAACTGGGAGGGCTCGTAGATATGGAATCCTGCCAGCGAGAGGTGTGAACACCTGTCAGACAGACGTCTCAGCAACATCACGTTGATTTTTATTTCTTTGAATTCTAGTTGATTTAAGCACCTTTTAGTGTTCATCATTCATGTGGATTGCTTTATTTTACACTTGCAGCCATTTTTGTTGAGTGATTTGTACTTTGCTAACAGCAGAGATCCTGTGTTACAGTTCTTCCTCCTCCACCCGTCCTCCTTACCGTCTGCCACAGTGCTGTTTGCAAACTGGATTAAAGAAGCGCTTCAGTGGCGTCTGCACCGGCCGACCCTGGGAGACGGGCCACCTGCCTCCCATCTTTCTTCCTGCCTTGGCCTCTGCTTCAAGCACTCTCCCAGGAAGTAGCTGGATAGGCAGAACAAGGAAACAGACATTTATAAGCACATTCTACATGACAATGGGATGGGTAAATCCTGATATTTCATTTAATTAGGTAAGATTAAAACATTTTCATCCCCATTTTACAGATGAGGATGCAAGAGCTCAGAGAGGTTGATTTACTTCCCTGGGCCAGTTCACGGAAACGGCCCCCATGAGATTTGAACCTGCGGCTGTCTGCTTCTAAACTTATTCTCTCACGTGGTCTCCTCTGGCTCCTGGACTTATGGTGGCTCCCAGCCATCCTGTGGGACACGGAGGATGCTCTGTCATCCCCTTTGGACAAGTGAGAGCCTCTACTCAGAGCACTTGACCATCTTGGCCTGAACACAAACCGACATGGATCAAAGCCTGTGGTTTCCGTCATGGAACGGAGAACTGTTAGACTTTGGTGTTCGCTCACCTTCTTCCTCTCGAGTTGGAAGCACTTGGGGCAGGTGGCGTTGGGGAGCCACTGTGTCTTTCCGTGAATTCTCTGCTATCCAGAGCAGCAGAAGGGGCACCTGTTTCGCCAGGGTTACAGGAGCCTCCCTTCCATCAGTAGATCTTCCCCTCTGGGGACTTGGGTGGGCGGGAGAGAGAGGGAACACTCATGTCACTGGGGGTTCCTGAAATCCCCAGGCCAAAAATAACCTCATTTCCCCCCACCTCTACGCCCACCCTCCATCCAAGGGGAGGGACATCAGAGCTTCAGAAACTCCGAAATGACTAGAAGCAGAAGGAAAGTATTCTGTGGCCCAGTATTTACATAAGGAGCTGCTTCAATTCTCCTTTCCTGTCTTTAACATACGAATGGCACAAAGACGTGGTCGCCTCCCACAGCGACACAGGGATGAGCGCTCAGATACACTTGTCTCTGGCACGGCGTGCACGGGGACCGGCCCACACACCGAGGACTCTGGTACGATGGGGAGAAGAGGCCAGAGCCGCTGGAGCACACCTGTTCTTAGCCAAGCTGTGTGTCTCTGTCCTTCACAGAAGAGTCTCCCTTTGGGTCCCCCCAGAAGAGGCTTCTAAATAAACACACAGGTGCCAGGGCTGTGTTTGGGAGGTCAGATGGGAAATGCCACTAAGGGCATGGGCAGGGAACATTCTCAACCCCCAGCAGTGACCGTGGGTGCTGGTGTGAGCCCCACCAGGAGTCCTGGGCAGAAGTGCAGAGCCCGAGGCAGGAGGAAGCTGAGATAACACCACCCAATCCCTTTCTGTCATGGGTGGGGGCTTCTTCCTGGGGACCAGCGGGCAAAAACTACGTGGGTTTGCACATTTGCTTGTCGAGTGCACAGCCAGGCCTAGAAGCCTGCCCTTGACATCTCGAGAACCGGAGGTAGCCCTGCTATGTGATCCAGCAGTCTCACCACTAAGTGTTTATCCAGAGGGGGAGCAAAAACATTTTATGAAAAGATACTTGCACTCGAATATTCATAGCAGCACAATTCATAATCACAAAGATGTGGAAACAATCCAAGTGCCCATGAGTAATACCTGCATGGATGAATGCAAGGTGGTATATGTACAGCACGGAGTATCACCCAGCCACAGAAAATGGTGCCCTGTCCTAGTATCTTTCCTGACAGCTCGGATGGAACGGGAGGCCAGTCTCCTAAGTGAAGTATCACAAGAAAGGAAAAACTAACACTAAACTGGAAGTAGTGGATCAACACTTCAGTGAACATATGGAAGGAAAGATCAGCGGAACTCAAGTGGGGGGCTGGGAAAATTCCCACCTCACAGGTAGGGTAGGTCCATCACACACTTTCTGGTTCAAGGGCACACTCATAACTCGGACTTACAATACACAAAAGCAAACTATGTAACCAAACATGAATACCCCCGTAACATTCTCAAATAAAACGATTTATGTTTTAAAAAAATAAAGGCTTCAATGCTAGCTCTCTTACTTCCTTATTTGAATTTTGGATAGTTTCTTCTCTCTGAGTCTCAATTTCCCTCCTGTGTCAAGTGAGCAGAATATTTTTTCGCCCCAAGATTGGAGATTCGAGGAGGCACTGCATGCTATGCGACTTGCCCCAGGCTGGCTGTCCGAAGACATCAGATTCTTTCTCCCCACCCACATCTCCTCAGTGCCCTGTGCTGGTTTCCCTTCATCTTTTCAAACTCTGCTTGTTAGAACAGCCCAGGGCTCCGTCCTAGTCCTCTGCTGTTTCCTGGAGCCCCCCACCTCTCAGTGACCTTGTGTGAGCGCCTATTACCCAGACTAACCAGGGCTCCTGTTCGCCCCCTCCCAAGGGCATCTGGAATCCAACTGCCTTTGCTCCGCCGTCGCCCTGCTCCAGCCCCTCCTGTCTTTTGGTTGGGTTCCTTGTTCACCTCCTGACTTGTATTTTCATTGTCACCCCATCTGCCAGTTTTTCTCCACATAGAAACCAGAGGGATCCTTCTCAAATTCAAGTTGGATCCCATCACTCTGCTCAGGGTTCCAAAGCCTAGAGTCTTTACAGGGGTTTACAAAGTGAGGGGATCTTTGGGCCAAATCTCAAATCTCATCTTTTCCCCACCCCCTCCTGCTCGTTCCATCTGGCTACTCTGCCCTCCTCCTGCTGCTCCCGCTACCCAGCGCCCTCCTGCCTCGGGGACTCTGCACATGCTGTTCCCTCTGCCTGAAGCCTCTTCCCCCTGTCATCTGCACAGCTCAGTCCTCTGCCTTTTCGACTTAGTTCAGAAATTGCCTTCTCGGCGTGCGTCCTGAAGCATCCTGCTCTAATCGCCGCACTGTCCCATCTCACCTCCCTGATTTGTTAATCTCCATAGCGGTTAGGCAGCACGACCACTTACAATGTTATACCTCTCTGCACTTGTCTCCTTCAGTGTCTGTTTTCAACCCACCCACCCCACAGAATGTTGCTCCCTGGAGACAATTCTCTCTGCATGTTCTGCTCGTGGATCTGTTCTACAGCAATGCCCGGCAATCATCGATGTTCAACCATGTGTAGAAGGAATGAAAAGAATGGATAAACGGTATGGAGTGGTGGTGAAGATCTTGAATTTGGGAATCAGAAACATCAGTTCCATTTGTCATTCGCAGAAGACACACATGTGGCTCCTCAGGGAGGTGTAGCTCGGCACAGTATCCTAGACTAGGACACGGCTGCAGACACAGCAGGTGCACCGCCCTGTGAGTGAGGCAGCATCTTTCCAGGGGCCCTTCCGAAGCCACCATGTGGCACATTCGGATGGTGGGTATGAATATACAACGGCTGCCGCATCGGGGACTCCTGGGATCAACACATTCGTGAATGTCACCCACAGGCCCCACTCACCTGAACTGTCACCTCAGAGTTGGTGCAAGGGTCTTGGACAGAGGAGAGGTCTGGGCTGGAGTTAAAGAGCATCCCAGAGATGATGTGTCCCTTCCACATGGCCCTGGGGTAATGATGGGTCCCCACAGGCAGTGCAAGTAGGAGAGAAAGAAGAGATGGCAGAGCCACCCAGGCCACAAGGGCTTGGGGGCACCCTCCAGGACTCCGAGGGTGACAGTCTGCAGCGGTGCAGAGTGAGGCGTGCCCTGGGGAAGAGGCCCAGGCTGGAGGGGGGGAGCAGAGACGATGGCTGCCATAAAGGGCGTCCGGCCCCTCTTAGCTTTGGAGAAGGAACGCGGGTCCTCAGAGGCACGGCCTAAGGCAAGGTGGGCATGTGCGAGTGTGAGCCTGGGCAGGCCTGCAGGCTTCCGGATGAGTCAGGGACTGACAGCTTACAGGGGTATTTTCCACCCGGGCACATATGGGCTGATTCTGAGCTTCAGAGGAAACCACTTGGCAAGAGGCAGCCTGAGAAATCTCAAATCCTACATTTCTCCCACATTCCACCCCACCTCCAGAGCAGCAATATAAATAGTCCATGTGGACACGCCCTCCTCCAGCCCAGCAGCGCTGGGAGTGTGTCCACACCCGTGTACATGTGACTTCCCATACGTAGTGCCTCCTTCCCTGACAGCACCCGCGGGCAGGCAGCGTCCCCTCACCCACCCACTCACACTGTGCTGTATAAAGGAAGAAGTCATGTCATGAGACCGATGGGAAACTCCACTGCTGTGGGTACCCCCTACCCCTGTTATCAGTCTACTTGGGAGGTGCAGGGAATGGGCTCACTGCGGCCTCTGAGCGTCTTGGTGGAGCTCAGCGTGAAAGACAGGAGTAGACAGCTCGGCGGTCTAGAGACATACCATGTCGGCCCTTTATTATTTATTTACTTACTGTGAGACAGAGTCTCACTCTGTCACCCTGGGTAAAGTACCCTGGTGTCATTGCTCACAGCAACCTCAAACTCCTGGGCTCAAGCGATCCTCCTGCCTCAGTCTGCTGAGTAGCTAGGACTACAGGTACCAGCACAATACCCAGCTAATTTCTCTATTTTTAGGAAGAAAAGCAGACTTCCCTCCGCTGCCCTACTCAGGACAGGAACATCGATTAGGTACAGATGAGGATGACTTTCCTGATAGTGAATTCTGATTTTCTTTTTCCTAATGGGAAGAGGCAGGCAGAGGCCAGTGTCTGGGCAGAAGAGAGGAGGAGGCTCTAGCAGCACTCACTGGAATTGGCTCACAGGCCAGGGGGTGTCGGCCCCTGGCAGGCAGGATGAGAGACTACTGTCCGGGGTGTGATGGCCACGCACTCAGAGTGATCGGGGCTCATACAGTTCCCTGACCGTTCATGGTTCATGCTCATAGCCTCAGCTTTCAGTGAGACTCTGCCACGCAGCAGCAAGGCCTGTGGCCTGAGGCCGAGTGTAGAGGATAATGTGGGGAGAAGACAGCAGGTGCGGGGGGCAGTGCTGAGCAGGGTGGGGCAGAATTCAGAGCAGGGTACAGGAAAACGGACCTGCATGGGTATCTCTGTGCTGCACTCGCTGGCTTACTGCTCCGCGTCACCATCACCTGGGTGCCAGGGCTGGGGATGAACTTCAGTGTTGCTGGCATGAAGTTGGTTTTCTCACTGAAAGGAAGGGCTGGGTTGGCAAGAGGAGAGGGCACAGGGTCCACATCCTCCCATCACCCACAGAAAGCAAAGGGCTACTTCCCAGGGGAGGGTCCCAGCCCCTGCCTTGTCAGAGGGGGATTGATTTCATGGCATAGGCAGCTGAGAGCCAGGAGGAGTCAGTTGTTTACAGACATTGTCTGGAAAACCGGCTGCTCCCTATTTTAAAAACTTGAGCATTGCAGGAGGCTGTGGTGCCTGCAGCCTGGGTTGGAAGGTCCAGCCCAGCAGGCAGCTGGTCCTGAGTACAACCACTCTAGCTGGAAGGAGAAGGCCGCCTCTCCTGAAGAGCTCATGCTCCACGTAGCCCCCAAGGGAGCTCCCCAGGCCACATCCAGACAATCTATGTCATTGTGATTCCCAGGGTTCATGGGGCAGGTCATGGGATGTGGGAGCCATATATTCTCATTAAAGGAAGAGGTGACAACAAAAAGGTCGAAGAGCCTGGGGAAACAAGATCATCTACGTGGGTGCAGAGCCACAGACATCTGTTAGACGCCTCTGTAGCTCTTTAGCATCTCTGTGTCCAGAGGTGGAAACGAGCAGATAATAGATGATAAGTCAGTGTTCTAAGTGGCAAATGTGGCCAGGGATATTCGGAGGGAGAGTAGAGAGTTTCCAGCTGCCTAGGAGACCCCAGCAGCCAGGTAGGGCAGGGCCCACAGAAAGGGGAGACAGGGAGAGGAAGAGGGATGTCAGGGGGAAGAAGGCACTGCCTGGGCCCGGGCAAGAGGTGTACACAGGTGTTCTGGAGCACAGTTCTTTCTTGACTTCCTCCAAGTTCACCGTCCACAATCCAAACCACTAAGGGCTCAGCCAGGAAGCACCAGCTTTGGGTGGTTATCAGCCCAGATGTTCCTACAGCCTTCTCTTATTTTCCCTGTAGGGTTGAGCAGTGATCAACAGGTGGCTAGTTGATCTTTAAAACTAGAACAGCAACCTGAAGACAGAACAGTCATATGACCAGCACAGAGACGTGACCAGCCGGTGCAGCAGAGATCTGTGACATTGGAACAGGAATGGGTTGAGCAGGGACAGACCAGGCTGCTGTGCCCGGCTGAGGATGTGTGTCCTAGACCATGAATGGCATTGGGTTAGCTCCTGCTGGCCAAGAAGACCAGAGGAGTGGCTGGACTCCACCACGACCCTAAGGGCGGGGCTCCCCTAAGTGGGGCACCTGTTCCCTGTACAAGTTCTCCATGTGGAAACACCGGCCTGCAGTTAGAAGTCCTGTTCTTGTCCTGCCTTGAGTTCCTAGCAGGGTCTACTCAACTCTAGAGAAATGTCTCTATCACTCCCCTGTGAGCATGGAGTGGGACACAGAGATGACAGGAGGCAAAGTATGATGAAAAATGTGCCCTGGAGTTGGTGTCAGATCCGCGGCTCCTAGGAGATCCCAGGGGCAGCTCTGTCATGCCAGGCACGTTGCTCACACTGTCTGGGTTGAGTGTTCCCACATGTAAAATGGGAAAATAACATGGCCTCCCCTCTAGAGTTGTTGCGAGGATCGGATGAATCATGAACATCCATAGCCTGTGAAGACTCAGGAGACGGTAGTGTTTACACACAAGAGTCCAGGGGTAGAAGTCTGGTGATCCTGCTTGGCCTCTGATGGATGGCCTGTCAAGCCATTTGGTGGGGCCATGTTACAGCATCCCTGAGGTTCCTGCCAGTCCTCAGGCGCCCCTAAGACACATGTCCTTGGTATGTGGGGTGAGGCAGCCGGGCTCCGGCATTGCTGAGCTATCGGGGATCCCTCCGTCTGCGAGGAGAGGAGAAGTAAGAAGGCTGCTAATGACCCTTGGAGCCCTGATATTCTATAAGAGCATGGTTCTATATAATTCAGCCATGGTGAGACTATTTGGACCTTTCAGAGCATCTCCTTGGTCCTCAGTGAGGAGGACTAAATGGGCCTGAGGATGGCCCAGCACATAGAAACTATAGAAACTATATAGTTTTCTATAGTTTACCACAGGGTAAACTATAATGAAATGGTAATTTATGAATAGTTAACTCTGTGTGCAAGGCAAACAGTAATAATGATGATGATAACAAATATATTTTTTTGCATCAAATGCCCGCAAATGCAAGGGGGGTTATATTATTATTATTATTATTATTATTTATAGAAGCTGGGATCTGGCCAAACACTGGAGAAAAGCTGTCTGCTGGAACTTAGAGGCCATGCTCTAGTCCCTGCCATGCTTACCAGACACTCCAAGAGATGCTTGATGTTAACTTTGACAATGTGGAAATTTTACTCAAGATGTAGAGCTAACTTCCTTCCAACAGTGCGAGATTCAGTGCTAGCATGGTACACAGTGAGTCAAATGATTGAGAAGATTAAGTAATCATACTTAAGTAATAAGGATCCACATTTTATTGACAAGTTTTATTTAAAAAATAAATAAATACACCAAGTGTGGAAGACAACCCTCCAAAACACACTCTCTCTGGGTGTTGGGTTTGGGGTGATACGTTTCTCTCTCTTGGCTTGTCTGCCTTTTGTAAAGGTTGTTTATGTCTCTGTAATCAAAGTTATATTACTAAATCTGTGATGAATCCCAGAAGCGGCTGGGAAATTCCCAGAGGGACTCCGCAGGGTAGTGGCCGGGGAAAGATGCCAGGCTGATCCTGCTCATTCTAACTGCTGACAAACATCAGAGTTATTTGGGGTCTGTGATGTCACCTGGCTGGCTGGTTCATGCTGTGGTTACATCGTCTGCAGCCCGGAGGCCCCTCATCTCCCCATGGGGAGCTATCTCTTGGCCTCTGCCCACAGGAATGACGGGATGTTTGTGTCCCGAGGGCCCCCCTGTCCTGCCCGCCTACTCACCTCCTGCCACTCTGCAGTCACTGTGTCCCCACTGGAGCTCACAAGAGATCTTCAAGGTCAGGCCTGACTGTTGCTCAGCACCCCTTGCTTTGTCCCACCCTTCTGACAGCCCCCTGCTGGGATCCCCCATGGCACCGGCCGGTCCTCACTGAGCCCGCTCAGACCTCCTCCTCCTCCGATTACAGAGGCAGCCTGGGCCGGCCGGCTGCACATTGACCGTTTAGGTGTGAATCCCTCTCCCAGCCAGTGGTGTGGCCTTGGGAAGGACTTCCAGTACCCCCAGAATGTAGTGGGAAGAACCTTTTACCCTTTATCTCACATGAGAATGAAATGACAGATTTTCTATAGCCGTGCATACACCTGGCATGGTTTAGCCGTCAGGGTCAGGCTTACTGTTTGTGTCACAAATCAGCTCCTCTCCTGGGTCTCAGGGCCCTGCTCCTTTGGACGTTTCGGACATTTGCTCTGGCAACTTAAATTCCCTCACCCTCTCGGTTTCTCACTGGGGAGGGGAACAGACAGTTATTCATCTCGGGACAGAGGGCTAGTATTCAAACGAATATTGGAAAGGAGCGTTCAGCTTGGTCACCCTTCTCTCCCAGGTGCTGAAAGAGGAAGTCATTGGAAGAGCAGGAAACTGTGCTTGGTTCTGTTTAGCCCAGCTGAGGAACTCCACTGGGTGGGTACTCTGCAGCCTTGGGGACACATGTGCCCTTCTGGATCCTTGTGTGCAGTCTTTTTGTGTCCTTGTGTCTCAGTTTTACAAAATAAAGAACTTGGGGATCTCAAGGGCCACAGGGTCTCCACCCGACTCTAAACCATTAAGAACCCAGATTTTTCACCCAGTTCGACCCTTGTGAACAAGAATGGAGGTTGGAAGAAGGAGAATGGTGAATTCTATCCTTCTAGTATGCGCGACCCCCACTAACACCACGCTTTGATCCCAGTGTTTGGGCGTGATCTACCTGAGGCGTTATAGTCAAGGATGGGGCTAGTGGCAAGGTCTCTTTCTAGTAAAGTCCCCGCTACCTTCCTAACACCATCAGCCATCAAATGGCTAGGAGGTGTCACACAATTGCCTTCAGTGAGAGCAAACTCAGGACATTAACGTAACATGGTGCTTATGGAATCTTTGGGGAAAATCATGACTCTGGAACATTACTGGGCTCCCTTTCCAATGGGATACAGTTCTAATAAATTCTCCCCAGATTGCCTCTGCCTGGTAGCCTGGGGGCCACAACCTTGTGGACCATGGGCCTTGTAAGCCCATCAACAGGATAATTAGAGAATGGCATGATGTTTACCTAAGAGAGGTCTGTGGAACTGCCAGCATGGCCCGTGGTTCTCTCCAGACACCCAAGGATAGTGGTGACAGTCACATTTCTGGCATGCTCAGAAATGCAAGTGTTAGCCAGAGGCTGGTGCTTCTGATTTCTTCATAGTCTGTAGGTTCTGTGTATTAGTTTTCTACTGCTAGCATTAAAAACTACCATAAACTTAGTGGCTTAAAATTATCCACTTTTGTCATCTCACAGTTTGTGTAGGGCAGAAGTCTGACATGGGCCATACCAGGTTAGCAGTAAGGTGTTAGGAGAGTTGCCTTCCTCACTGAAGGCTCTGGGCAAAAATTCACTTCCAAGCTCCTTCAGATTGTTGGCAAAATCTAGTTCTTCACCATTGTAGGACAGAGCTCCTTATTGTCTGGCCGGGTACCCACTGACAGCCACCTGAGCTCTCAGAGGCTTCTTGCACGTGGGCCTCCATCTCAAGCCAGTAACAGCACATCAAATCCTCAGGCTTGACATCTTTCCACTCCCCCTTCCGCTGTATCTGTCTCCACTGCCTTCCTCTTCTGGCATCTCTCTCTCTGACTCCAGCCAGAGAAAGTTCTCTGCTTTTAAGAGATCGTATGATTAGACTGGGCTCCTAAGAGATGATCCTGAAATCACTTTAGATTAAAGTTCCTAACCTTGATCACATCTGCAAAGTCCCTTTGTCTTGTAACATGATCCATATGATCCATTCATGGGCTCCGGGCATCAGGGCACAGACCCCACAGTGACTTCCGTCCCGTGTTGAGAATGGACAGAGACTCTAAGCTGGGGATCCCTGTGTTCTCGTCATCCCCTGAACAAGATCCGCTGTGCTCTCACCGTGATCCAGGAACTTTTCTAAGTGCTTGGGATGCAAAATGGAAATATAAGACTACGAAGGAAAAGGAGGAGGGAGAGCCAGGCAGGTTGTCTGTATTGTCTCTCACGTTTAAAGGCATCCCATTGTACAGTTGAGAATTCTCGCGTAATGGGGTTCTGATGACTTGGCCAAAGTCAGCCACCTTCTATGCTCCACAGTCAAGACTCATCTTGTCAACAGTCGGGACACCACTGTTGCCGTCTACCGAGGGAGGCACCCCGCCTACAGGGCCCAAGCCCTGGACCCTCCTCACCAGGAGTCATGGGCCTTCTTTCCCCAATGGTGAGGATGTCTAGGACTAAAGGCCTGTGACTCTCCCCAGCCTGAGTTCATGACCTCCTGAGAGACCCATGGGGGTTTCTGGAGGCAGCTGCAAGGGACAGCTGTCTGACCTGTGGTCCTCGACCTGGACACCCAGAGGCTGCAGAAGCCAGGGGAAGCTCTGGGCCTCGAAGTCTCTGCTGGTTGAATTTACATGTTCTTAGGTGTCCAGGTGCACTTCTTCCTCTTTTCACTGACCCAACATATTATTTATAGCTCCCTCTTCAAAGGGCGGTGAGCTGTGGACATCAGTCTTCACGGTCTACAGTCTTGCAGAGAACCTGGAACAAGTTACGTGCCTCATACACACTGTAGAAGAAAGTGAGAAGGGCCGCGGTGCACAGCCAGCAAAATTCAGAGAAAAATGCAGATGATAAAAGAAAGTCACTTCCAGTTTCTAATGTCCTTCGTTATGACAATCGCCTCTTGAGCAGGCACAGTGCAGCAGGCGCTCTGTGTGCTCTTTCTTACACTAATTTGTCTACTCCACACAATGTCCCTGGGATGTGATTTATATATTGAATCACTAACTAAGGACATGCTCAGAGATTGTAAGTAGAACACAGAGCTAGAAAGGTGCAGAGTCTGGCTCCAAATACAGGTGTATCCTCTGCCGATGCTCACCGTGCTTCTCCCACTGGCCACAGAAAGACCAGTGGCACCTCCAAGTCCATAATTTTATTTTATTCCCACAACAACTCCATTCAGGTGACTTTTTTTGGGGGGGGACAATGGCTAGAGGGCTGGCTTGGGCCATTGTGTGGAAGGGCACCAGAAGGAGAAAGGCGGGGTGGGTCCACAGCCTGAGCTCACACTTATGTCCATGCCATGGGCCAGCTAGCTTGGTCCGGACACCTGCACTGGTGTCTGAGGTCACGCTGACTTCTCTCTCTAGTGAACAAGTTCAAAATTCATAGTTTTTCTCCCTGCCTATAGAGGCTGACTTCTTGTTTTTTCTTGCTGGCTGTGTCTTTTCCTACCCAGAATACCCTTCTCCCAGGATCTCCACCCAGCGGCTCCAGCTCACTGCTCGGACACACAAGGATGTCTTTGCTGAGGGACCCAGGCCCCTCCCTCCCCATCAGTCTGTCTTCTGCCTGGCATATACTGGGACTCAAAGGATGTTTGGGGACAGCTGGACAAGAGCAAGGGAGGAGGCACTGGAAGCTCCATTCAGAGGCTGGAGAGACCTCATGAGCTTCACATGGAAAGAGAAAGGAATGAAGAGGAGGAGAAATCTCCCAGGGTTGGTTATCTTGGAGAAGGCCCTGCAGAGTCCTTGGATACACCTTAGGCCCACAGGCTGGAAGTATACTGTCCCCATGTTGTGGTTAGCTCCCTCCCTTATCTGTTGGCCTTGGTGATTTCTCCAAGGACAGAGTGTCTCAAATAGGCATTGTTGAGAGGGAGAAGGAGGGCCACTGTCTTAGAACCTGTGGCCTTGTTCTGGGGCAGGAACCTGGGGTCACTGAAGGAGAGGAGGCTGGGCCAGCCCCCAGGAGCCCTGGGAGGATAGGGAGCTGGTAGGCAGTTGCTAAGGAACTAGAAGGGACCTGGGGCTTCCCCGGCAGACAGGGGAGCCAGCCTTGAACTTGGGGAAAGTTGCCAGATGTTATAAGGCCTCCGGGCTCCTATTTGCTTCAGATAGGCATCTGAGCACTCTAGGCTGGGCTTATTTTTACTTGTCCTTTGGTCCTCAGCTAGGGATCACCTGTCTGGAGAGCATTTTCAGTCTGACGTGGATGGCCAGCTCCAGGCTTCTGAAACGTCCTTTTCAATGTACCTCTCTCATCACACTGAGCATGGTTGTGGTTGGCTGCTAGACTTGAGGCTTCTCCACTGTAGGTTAGTCACCTTCAGACCTTCAGCACAAAGAAGGATGCCATGCCCAAAGTCGTGAGTGAGCTCAACAGAAACGTGTATTGGTAATGAACATGACTTCTGATTATTGCTCAGCAATTTCTAATTAGGCAGGGCACTCATTTCTCTTGCCTTCTAAGAATGACAACAATCAGCTATTCACGGTTTCCAGTTGAAGCTCATGTCCTGATTGGTGAAGGGGTTTGTTCTGGTTCGTTCATTTGGTGAGCCTCCAAGTCAGAACTCAAACCCCTAACTCCCTCAAAACATATCCTTTTCTCTATATGAAAAGTGTTAAGGCTGCAATACTCCAAACTTGCCTGACACCACTGAGATGATATAAAAACACACAAATTCCTTGAAGATATGATAAAAAAAAAGAGGGAGAAAACAAAAGGGAGATTTAGAGGAAAGAAAAGCAACTATAAAGGCTATTATAAAATAAGTTAAATCACAGTATTATAGTCTAACCAGAAAACATAGCATGATTTTAAGTAACTAACAAATATAATAAAAGTGACTTTTGATATTGAGGTGAGTAATGTTCCTCTTTAAATGCCCAGAGAATACATAACACAGACCGAGAGAACATGAAGTGTAATTCTAGCATGCTGCTTGGCCTGTGAAACTATATATATAAAGTCTTAATATGGCAAATTCAGTGAACTGTTTTTCAGTTGTTGGAATTGCCCTATAGAACAAAGCACAGAAGTCTGAGCAAGACTGTGGGACAAAGTACATCTGAGAGTGTGGACAGTGATGAGAAAAAATAGACAGGGATAAGGGAAAAAAAGGAAAAAAATGTGTCTGTGGGGGTGGGGGAAGTCATGTCAGAATGCTGCTAGGGCTTGAATGTTCTCTCAAAAACCTATATGAAAATGGCTCGGCGCCTGTGGCTCGACATCTGAGCTGGTGGGTTCGAATTCAGCCTGGGCCCGCCAAACAACAATGACGGCTGCAACCAAAAAATGGTCGGGCGTTGTGGTGGGCACCTGTAGTTCCAGCTACTTGGGAGGCAGAGGCAAGAACCCAGGAATTGGAGGTTGCTGTGAGCTGTGATGCCACGGCACTCTATCCAGGGTGACAGTTTGAGGCTCTGTCTCAAAAAAAAAAAAAAAAAAAGGAATCAGTAAAAACCTATATGAAAATGCAATATTCAATGCAATGGCGCTGACTGATGCAGCCTTCAACTTCACTATAGCCTTCATGAGTGGATTAATTCTGTTAACCTGGGAATGGGTTAGTTATCAAAGGAATGGGCTCCTGAAAAAAGGATAAGTTTGGTCCCATTTCCTCTTTGTCTCATACTTGATTCCATCTTCTGCTTTCTGTCATGGGATGACTTCGGCCAGATGCTGGTGCCGTGTCCTTGGACTTCCCAGACTCCAGAACCATGTGTCAAACTTAGGTTTTTCTTTATAAATTACCCAGTGTATGCCATATTGTTATAGCAACAAGAAATGAACTAATATAGATTCACATGCTAAATATTTAAACAGAAGGCCAGAATATTGTTAGAAAATTGAAGGTATAATTCTCTTTAGAATTAAACAGAAACCTAAAAAAAATAAAATAAAAATTATATTGTTTTCTTAGGGAGGTAGAGGAGGTGGGTGGTACAACCAAGCTAAATCCTCATCTTTCTCAAAGTAAATCAATAAATAGGTCTAGTGTCAAGTTGATAAATCACAAATAGAGGTAAACTCACACCATTATGAGTTAGTTATAGGGTGACTGAAGTAAGATGGAAACTGTTAAAAGGAGTAGCTTCTGGAAAAGAGAATCATGGCTAACAGGGACATAAGAGAAAATAGTTCCTATGTGGAGGTGCTATTTATTTGAAACTATAGATTTATCAGCCCTACCTTAGATCTGTTTATTCTCAAAAGTTTGGGAATATGAATCAGTGTTTCTAATAGCTACTCAGGTCATTCTGTGCACTCAGCCCTGTGCACTGAATTCCCTAAGGCCTGGGAGGAACTATTACCTTCCTAGCTTTGGTGAGGGTCTGGGAATCCTTGAGCTTCTGGCATTTCTGCTGCCTTTGTGGAGGGACTTGGAAAGTAGAAGACCTTTAGGGCTATTTCACAACTTCCCTCTGAGAAGATCACTTGTCCCATCTTTCTGCCCTTCCTGGTTACTTCCAGCTCGGGAGGAAGCTGACTCAGACTCATGAGTGGGCTCCCAGCTAATTTCTTCATATTCTTTCCTGAATGTCATTCTGGTTCCAAGTACAAGTGATGTCCTATTCACCTCTGACTTTTGGGTGACCCTAAGCTTAACACTGAGTTCTGGTGTGCTATGACCTTGCTGACCCTAACAGCTAGAGAGAAGAGTGAATGGTGGCTTTATGGATTCTCTGACATGTTGTGTTTGATCATCTCAGCTGGGAATGGGTTACGTAATCCCACGTGACTTCAAGAGGACTCCGCAATGCATGGGCAAGAGCACGGAATATGGAGAGTGAGTCCAGAGCTCTGAGCTCTGAACCCAGCTGTGACGGGGCTGGCTGCAGGTCCCTTGTCTTGGTAGGAGCTCGGGGGTCCTCCTGCTCACACAGCTGGCTGCTGTGCATTGTCTCTTCCTCCATGGTTGCCTGAGAACTGATCCCGGGCAAGGGCTGTGGTAGCCTGGCCTCCAGGTCTCCCCTGCTGCCTGTCTCTACCTTTTTCATGGCCTGACATGCAGCAGGTGCCCCAAGTCCACCCTCAACTACAAGGCCCTTGTGAACAGCACTTTATTGTTTCAGTTCACTCACATTAGCACCCTTAATCATCAGCGAGAATCTGCAAAGTAGGCTTTACTATTATAACAGGATGTTAAGACGGGCTGTTTTCTATCTCAGGTTTCAAAGGCTAAGAACGAAATAGCAGGTGTCATCTGGTGCTGCTAGACCGTACATGCAGGGCTCGCAAAGGGGTGGTC
This sequence comes from Arctocebus calabarensis, assembly GCA_963573935.1. Taxonomy (NCBI): domain Eukaryota; kingdom Metazoa; phylum Chordata; class Mammalia; order Primates; family Lorisidae; genus Arctocebus; species Arctocebus calabarensis. The sequence goes on along the minus strand of CAUYON010114578.1, from coordinate 44,874 downwards.
AAAAGCTTGTTCCACCAGCATTAGCCCAGCACTCAACTCCACCCATGTGAAAGAATGTGAACAATCTGTTTTCATGTTGTATCACAGTGGACCTTTTATTATCAAAAACATGGTGAGCTCGCTGTGCTCGAAGTCTGGTCCCAGGCTAGGACAAAACATCCACCTGCACAGGTATAATGATGCACTAGTTTTCTGTGGCTGCCGTAAAAATTACCACATATTTACAGCCTTAACACAGCACTAATATTCCATCTTACTGTTTTGTGGTTGAGAAATACGCCAGGAATCTTATTGAGCTAAATCAAGGTGTCAGCAGGGTGCATTCCTTTCTGCAAGCTCTCACGGGAATATTTCCCTCCTTTTCATCCTTAGGGGCCATAGATTCTTGCACTCATGGTCCCTTTCCTTTGTCTTTGAAACCAGCAATGTCAGGCCAAGTTCTTCCCATGCTGCCATCTGTCTGGTTCTCTAGCGGCCTCCCTTTTCTGCTTTTAAAAACTGTTGTGATTACATTGGAATCATTTGAGTAATTCCAGACAGTGTAAAGTCAGCAGATTAGCCTCCTCAACTCCTGCAACCTTAATTTCCCCTGGTCATGTGGCCTTAGTTATTCACAGGTTCCGGGAAGCAGGACAGACCCATCTTTGGGGGCCCATTACTCTGTCTCCAGCAAATGTAGAATGGTGGGGAAAAAAGAAACTATTTCCAGCTTGCACCTTGCTAAGTTCACCAGTAAACTTAATTAAGTTCAGAGGAGGAAATTGAAGATCAGGGAGAAAGAGAAGGAGAGAGAGGGGGGCCCATTCTTGACCATTCACTGAAATCCTCTAATGTCTGGACCACATTACCCTGGGATTCTGAACTAATTGGTCTAGGGTGTGGCAGAGGCAATAGGATTTTGTAAAACTTCCCAGGTCATTGTAGAATGACATTGGCTGGGACCCACTGGGGTAAAAGAATTACTCCAATTCATCTAGAAACCTGGTCAAATATGGTAGTGCAGACCAGTCCTTCTCACTGAAAAGTCCCACTAAAAGATTGGTGTAGGAGAAACCTTGGACATGTCTTCTGGAGAGAATTTTTACTCAAACTAGAAACAGACTATGGTTAAAATCAAGGGAACAAAACCTCAGGGGCAGAAAATATCAGGCATTCATTTCCTGAAGGCACCAAGAAAACACATTTTAATCTGAGGGAGAAAAATGAGACTGTGCTCCTAGGATAGAAACTGGTACAGGGTATAGGACCTGGATAAATGTTATCACCATTATTGTTATTATTATTATTTTTATTATTGCCAGGCTATGGGGAGGTCATGCCAGAGGGGCCTCCCACATACATGAAGCCTTGACCCAAAGCCCACAATGGCCCTTCTGTCTTCTTCCCTGAGAGGGTCTGAATTCAGGGCCCCACACCAGTCCAGGTCTCCCCAATACAGTGTGCAGCCCTCAGGCACGGGTCTCGTGTTGACCTAAACTGTGTACCCCCAAAGACATGTCTAAGTCTTAACCTCCAGGATCTGTGGCTGTGAACTGATTTGGAATTAGGGTCTTTGTTCATGTAATTAATGAACTTGAGATGAGACGATTTTATACTTTAGGGTGGCCCTAAGTACGATGACTTTGCAGAGAAAGGAGAGTGACAGCTGACACATGGAGAAGGTGGCCGTGTGAAGACAGAGGCAGAGATGAGGGCCCTGAGGTGCACCACCAGTCATTGGCAGCCACGAGAAGCCAGGGTGGCCCTGTCAACACCTCCCTTTTGGACTCTGGACTCCAGAACAATGAAAGAATACATTGCTATTGTTTTGAGCCACTCAGTGTGTGGTCATTTAGGACAACAGCTATAAAAAACCACTAGAGGTCTCAGATACCCCCAGTCTGGATACCTCAGGAGAGCCAAATGCAGCTGGAGGCCAAGTGATGCCTCCCAGTACTGTGTCCCCTCCATCTGAGACCCTCAAGCCGAAGCTTCAGCCTGGGTTCAGGGCAGCAGGAAGCACCAAGGCAGAACCTCTGGTGCTAGGGGATTCGTGAGCTCCTCCAGACGCAGCACACAATTTTACAGCCCTTGGAACTAAAGGAGAAGAAGGTGCTTGAGGCCAACTTCAACCCTGGGCCAAGCCAGGGTGGCCCCAAGGATGGGAGGATGGAACCCCTCTTACAGTCTTGGCAACATTTTTTGTCCACCCAGTAACTGTGGGGACAGCAATATCCAAGCATCCGGGGGACAACTCAAGTCTGGTATATTTGGATAACAGCAAGATTATTCATTTCCCTTTGCCAGTGAGGGTTTAAAAATGAGCACGTGAGTAAGCTCTAAGCATAAGAGAGAGGCAAGGAGAATTCTGGGGACATCTGAGGAAGATTTTCCTTCAAGAAAAGAAATAGTCACTGGAGTAAAAAGCCCTTTAGCCCCTTCCCCATTTGCTTACAGCACAGAATACTGTTGGGGAGATGTGATGGCTGGAGCTTTGCAGCCATATGTGTCACTGAGGTGAGATACCATTCATACGCTGAGGAGAGCAGAAAGGAAGGGCAGAAATGGTCTTAGTACTTGATGATATCATGAAAACACAGACCAATTCTGGGACCACCTACCTGCTAGAGCTTCCTTTTGGTTTAGTATTCAGTTGCTGTCACTAAACCATACTGTTAAATAATATAGCCTATGAGTTTGGAAGCCTCTCAGAGCTTTCACTTCTAGCAGTGGGTTGTATGGGACTCATGATGTGGCTGTAGGTTTACTTTTTATGATCTTTGCAGTGTGGACCAGTCAGAACACATGTGACATGTGTTCAACTCTGATTCTTCTGCTCTTCCCTGTGTGAATTTAGGCACACCATAAACCATTCCGAGCCTCACCTTTCATCTCTGCAAAATGGGATGATAATCCTCACATACAAATTCTCATTGATTTGGTCTGAGCTCGTACAAGATGATGGGTGTAAGTGCATTACATGACCTTGTCGTGTAAATAACAGACTGTTAACCAGCACCACATGCTTTTACTTTGGGTGAAGAGAGAGGGTAAGTGTGTGTGTGTTAATCAGGAGACTTGCCTTCACAAGTATGTCTCTTAGGAAGCAGAATGAGAAAATCGGTTGCCTGTTTGGGGAACCAAATCAACTGGAAGCCAGGCTGACCCTGTCACCTCTTTCCAGCTCCCTCTCGAGTTCAGTCAAGTCCTGTTAATTATATCCTAAAAGGCCCTCAGATCTGTTCCCTCCCTGGTCTCCACACTCAGAGCCTTGCTACAGGCACATTGTCCCTCACTAGATCAGCCCAAGTGGGTCTCCCATCTCCATTCTGGGACCCTCATGAGTATGTACCTCCTACTGTTAGGTGAGATTGTGCCCTGGGGCCTGCCCAGGTGGGGCCCATCTTCTTCACTGCAGGCTCCAGCCGCACTCTCCTTCTTGAGGGGCAGGGTCCTTATTTTCCTAGCAGCCAGCACAGGGGGGGTCTTTGTTTCTCTAGCAGCCAGCACAGGGCCTGGAGCATAGCAGATGCTTCATAAATATCTGTTAGACAGAAATAGCAGCCTGGGATTCAGACCTCAGAAAGATTATTAAGATAGAGGGTTGGTGTTACCAAATAGTCTTGAATTCACAAATCAGAGTTACCAACACTTGAGTACATGTAGACACTTTATTGAAAGTAAGAGGCTATTTTGGAGAACAAGGTGACCATGGTGGGCAGTCTGAGATGGGGTGGTGAGGCACTCTGGGGGTGGTCACTTGCTGTAGCTCTTAGAGCCTGGCCCTGGGACACCCAGGAGGTCTTCCCTCGGCCCAGGTCCAGCTGTCAACTCCTCTTTGTCACTTTCTGCAGATGGTTCATCCTTGTCTCCATCTGAAACAGACAGCCAGGCCAAGTTGGTCCAGACAGGAGATTTCTCCTCTCTGGTACTTTCCTTTTGACCCACAGAGCCCCTCACTTTCAGCGAGCATTCCCTGAAAATGTCCTCCAGAGGGGCATTTCTGGTGGCTGGGACACCAGATTCAGCTCCCATGGGGCTGTGCTAAGGATGTGATGGTACTTGAGGTTATCAACAGAGAGCCACTGGGCCTTGGAATCTAAAGAAATGTCAAGAATCTACAGCATGTGCCGGGCAAGGTCAATTCCCTACATGGTGCTCCCTGTGGAAACTCCCATCACTCTGCAAGCCTCTGCCCAAGCATCGCTTCTCCTGGGGACTCTCCTAAACCCTCCTGAGAGAAGTGGGTGCTCCCATCTTGGGGCTCCCACCAGTTTGGGTGCACAACACAGCTTTGGGTGTGTCGTTCACCCAAAGGAAAGCTGTGGGGCATCAGCTGAAACCCGTCGCTCACTCCCACTCTTCCAAAGCCTCCCGAGGGCCTCACGTTTGCCTCTATATTCCCAGTGCCTTGGTAGGATTCATTTTCTGTTCTAAACATTGCTGTTTGGGAAGAGCTAGAAATGCCTACTTTTACTGTGCCTAGAAGTACCTCTTCAAGATTGCTGCCCAGCCCTTTAGGGGCATGAAGATGAGGCTCAAGATCCCCCTTTCCCTCCCCACATCCCTTCTTTGCCGTCCCCACATATCGTCTCCCTGTGTCTCTCTTGCTTCTCATCACTAAATCCAGGAGTCCCGACTGTGAGCGTCTCGGGGTCAGGGGGGAGCTTCTGGCAGTGCAGGCCCGGGCACAGGGGCCTGCAGATGCTGACGTCAACCAGCTGCCCCCCACTTGGCCCCTGCACACCCCGCTACCTGCTGCCGCCTTCAGAGACCGGATGTACTTGGACCAGAAGGAGCAGTCGGCTTTCTTCAGGCCCTGCCGACTTGGGAGCAGGGCACTGAACTCCTTGTAGCTCTCTCCACCCGCACGGGGGACAAAGTCAGGCCAGGGGGCTGCAAATTCGGGGGCTTTCTGTGAGAACTCATGAGGGTAGTTAGGATTTCTGCAAAATTGGGGAAAAAGAAACATTCATAAGAGAAACTTGTCTTCCATTTTATCGCTTCCTTTTCACTGGGGGTCACTTCCCAATCACATGCTGCAGGATCAAGGCTGGATTTGGGCCCACCTGGTCTGGGGCTGTGGTCTTTTATTTTTTGGAACAAGAGTCTTATTCTGTGGCCCTAGGCAGAGTACCGTGGTGTCACAGCTCATAGTAACCTCAAACTCTTAGGCTCAAGAGGTCCCCCTGCCTCAGCCTCCTGAGTAACTGGGACTACAGGTGCCTGCCACAATGCCTGGCTAGTTTTTCTATTTACGGTAGAGACAGGGTCTCATTTTTGCTCAAGTTGGTCTCAAACTCCTGAGCTCATTCAACCAGCTGCCTCAGCTTCTCAGGGTGCTGGGATTGCAGGCTGAGCCACCGCACTGGCCTGGGGCTATGGTCTTAACTTCAGCGCTGCAGAGCAGTAGGCTCACCAAGGCTCCCTGAGCTCACCCCTCCCAGGTCATTTCAGGGAAAGGAAAGACGTCAGGATGATGACTCACCTGCTTTACTCTGAACCTAACACTGCCCTCTGCCTTTGTGCAAGTTCAGGAGGTCACTGTGTTCCTTTCTGTCCTGATGTCCTTTGATCTGGACACATATCCAGCCTTTGGAATCCCCTGTTTGTTCAAGGCCTAGGCAGGCAGGAGGGTGGACCCAGAGCCAGGGAACCCACCTGCCACTCACAGGTCAGCCTCCCCATAGAGAAGTCACCTCATCCTCCCAGACACAAGCTCTTTGTCAAATGTGCAGCCCAGCCCCTTCACCTTGCCTGTCCCCCTGATGGCCCACATACCAACCTGGCTGGCCAACTGATATTCTCAAATAAGGCTGCTGTCCCATTATCTCACCTTCCCCCTGGGGACTGCCTACTTCTCCTTTGCTTATCTGAATATTCTGTTCAACCTTCCAAGCCGAGCTAAAATGTCCCTTCCTCAGAAAAATATATTCTAAAACCTTACTTAGAAGAAATGTCTTTTTCTATTCAACTCCCAGAACAAACTACATAAAGCTTTATTGTGTCCTGCTTGGAATTACGCTTTGGTTTCTAAGTTTCAGGTTGTCAGTAGCTGGCCACTGGGCCATGACGTCTTCACTCTTTTCCCTTTCCAGGGCACCTAGCACAGTCTTAGAAATTCACCAGGCATCTGGCAAAGAGGTAAGGGGAGACAGACAAGCCACCGAGACGAAGGCAGAGCAGGAGTCAGGGATGGAACAGCAAGTGTGCTCACAGCACTGGGGGGTAAAGCCATGGTGGATAAAGAGGGGCCTTAAGCATTTCAACTTGAGCTGGTAACCCGAGGCAGGGTACTCCCAGGGGGCTCTGGGCACTGTCTGAGCCACATTCAGTTCTCACAGCTGGGCCAGGGTGGGTCCCACTGGCAACTAGTGGGTAGAGGCCCAGGATGCTTTTAAATGTCCTGCAACGCACAGGACACAGCCCAAGCTTAGCCGGCCCCCAGTATCCACAGTGCTGAGGTGAGGAATCTGATCTCGAGCCCTCAAACGTGGTTGTTCTGATTGGAGCCTTTCCTCATGCAGATCTGTCTACACCAAGGTAGTTTCAGCCAGAAGAGGGAGACTGAGACAGCGAGGCCCGCGGCCGGTGGTGCGATGTTTAAGGTGGAAAGGGTAAACACAGGGCCTTTGGATTTATACTGGAGCGAGGGCAGGGGAAGCGCAGTGGCAGGATCTGTGACAAGTGTCCACTTACCCTGATCGGATGAAGTTAGAAAAGTATTGCATGATTTTCAATGACAGGCTTTTCTCCTCCAGAGAAAACTGCCCGTCGTAGGCGGGGTGGAAGGGAAGCCCGAAGGCATACTGCACATCTGCCAGCACCCCCATGCTGCAACATCAGAGGGACAGAGGAAGCAAAGGTTAAAGAAAAATAACACTCAAAACACCAAGCAGGCCAAACCCAGTATTCCTCCCCAAATAAAGACTTTGCCTTGTCACATGATGTTCAGGGTGCCCATTCAGGCTCAGTTTAGCTGAGATCTGACTGGGCCCACACTTAGCCCAGTGGCCTCTAGGGGCACATTCATACCACATTTGCTGGTGGACGTGTGACCAGTGCTGGGCACCAAACTCTCCTGAAACAATGCCTGTAAGTAATTTTCCAGGAAAGTATTCTGTTTACTATAGCAGACCATGACACTTACTATACCACTGGGTCTTTGTTCATTTATTCACTGAAAAAATTATAATAAAAATAGCTTGTATTAGAGGCCACCCTTGCTCATTATTAACTTGCACCCTCAGGACTCTTCACAGGCCACATTTATCCATGAAGCCCACCCCAGTGCAGTGCCTGGCATGTGGGCATTGTTCAGTAAATACATGCTATGGCCCAAATTGAATACTTAGAAGCAGCAGGCACGTGGAATAAAGACTTAGAACCCAATTCAGTGGCTTGATGTCCTAAAGCCAGAACCAGGGAGTTTGTGGTACACAGGCAGGGGAGACCAGAGTGGAGAAACCAGGAGGAATTTTATAGCTGCAGAGCAAGATTTTGGCTTTGCCCAGACAGAAGTCTGGCCTTTGACTTTGGCTTCTGGAGAGTACGTGATAACTGACAGGAGAGTCTCTGTTTAGGGCACTGGCTTTGGGGGCAGATATAGCCATACCCAGAAATCTTAGGGTGAGGACTAGCCACTCTGGACAGACCAACCACGTGATTTAGACTGGGAGACCTGGGTCACAACAGGTGACTTGCATATTGAGTTAACCACACGGGCAATCAATCATGCCTACATAACGTAGTCCCAGGAAAACTGTGAACACCAAGGCTGGACTGAGCCTCCCTGTGGAGGCTCAGACATCGGTGCAGAGGGGCACTCATGCTGACTTCCCAGGAAGAGGACAGTGGAGCTGGACATTCGGTTTCCTGGGCTCTGTGCTCTGCCTCTCTCCCTTTGGCTAATCTTAACCTGAGTCCCTTTCCTGTAATGAATCATGACTGTGAGTATTGCAGTTTTCAGCACATTCTGAGAGTCCTTCCAGAGAGCTTTTGAATCTGAGGCTGCTTTGTGGAAGCCTTAAATATTCCTGCTTATCTCAGAAGAAAGAATAGTTTGTATAGAGACCGTATCCCTGTTCTCTAACCTTGTCGTTGGTCCCAACTAATCACAAGAGCTAGACTCTAATTTTACGGACCAGAAAGATGAAGTCTGGAGAGATTTCTGTATGTGTCCAGGGACATAGCAAATAAACAGCAGACCTGGACCATGGTTGAGGTTTCTGGAGGCGGGATGCTGGGGTCAGCAGCTGCCACACCTGGGTTCTGACTCCCCAACCTTCAAGTTGGGTGACTTATGGCAAATTCTGCGACCTCCATGCTGACCTCCCTGACTTGCTCACCTATTTCTCGGGGTGGTTGTGAGGGTCAATTTATGATATTGTATGCAGAAGTACTGAAAAGGGAAGTAAGTACAGCTCTTTTCTTGCCACATCATTCTGCTTCCTGATGTAATCATCTGCCTTTTAGGTAATAGCAACATCTCTGACCCAGGGTACAGAGAGTCACTAGAGGTTCTTATTGTGCTGATGTTCTGGGCAGATGCAGCCAAGGGACAGATGTTCTGGGAAAGGACTCGAGCAGGGCGGCTCCCAAGTGAAGGCGGTTTGTGTGGAGGTTAAATGATATGAAGTCAAGTTGAATGTTGCTTGGATGAACAGCCTGACTCGGGCTGAGATCCAGAATGACGCAGTGTGACTGCTCCAGAGGCTGGGAACAGGTCCCTTAGCTCAAGCTTTGTAGAAAAATATTTCAAGTGAAGAAGGCACCTTCCCTGTTGCCTCTGCCCTGCTCGGGAAGGTGACAGTGGTGACAGCACAGGGGCGGGAGCCTTTCCTTACTACTGAGGCCTGAGGACTCATGAGCCAGCATTCCTGCTATGACCATAAGAATTATCTCCAGATATATGTGTGACTGGCAGCAGGACACAGAACAGCTCGTAACTCAGCTGAGACTCGGCCACGTAGCTCACTGACGGTGTAACTTTGGATGAATCTTTTGACATCTGTATGCCTCAGTTTCCTCATCATAAAGCATCAGATCAAATGCGCTGTTGCATATGGAAGCTCTGTGCAGCTGGAGAAGTAACTGTTAACATCCACCACCTTTCCCTGGGATAGCCCAAAGACTAAAATAGAAAGATAAATGATATTCCGAGACACAGGAGAGCCAGGATTCAAATCAGATCCTCCAGGGCCTCAGATCCAGAGCCCTGTGTAGACCACCCATGGACGAGGGACCAAGGATCCCTAATCACAGCAGAAGCTGTCAGTGGGGTTCTATGATCCATGAGGGGAAAAGGAACACTAAGCAAGAAGTTCCAGGCAGACAGAAGTTGTAGTAACAGTGGCTATAAAAATAAACTTGAGCATAGATGACAAACTGGCTATTTACAAATCACTTTCACCCTTCTCATCTCAACAAGCCTATAAATATATATTATTACTCCTTTCAAAAGAGGGGGAGACTTAGGCTCAGATAAGTCATTTTCTTGCCAAGGGCCCAGGACCATTAGTGGCGATGCCAGGACTGAAGGCTGACCCCGGGCCTTGTCGTCTGGGTTCTCTCAAAGCCTCATCACTTGTCTTGTTGAAGGTCTGTACGTTCTCAGTCACCATGTCCCTTCTGCGCCGGCCACAGGGAAGCCAGGAAGCCCAGGGTTCCTAGCAGCCACCCCTCCTTCCTCCCCCCAGGCAGTGTTTGGCGACTTTCTCCCCATCAGAGCTCGAGTCCTTCCTTCTCAGCAGGATGGAAGATGAAACAGCCTGTTTTCTGGGAGGCCCTTCCAAGAAAGCGGCTGTATGAATTTCCTACTGCTGCAGTAAGGAACGGCCATGCTCAGAGGTACAGAACAGCACACGGGACTCCCTTCGTTCAGAAGTCCACTGCGAGTCTTACTGGACTAAAGTCCCAGGGCCGCAGGCTACGTCCCTCTGGCAGCTGTGGGGGACAGGCATTTTCCAGCCCATTTGGGCTTATAGCAGGACTTGGGTCACTGAAGTGAAGGGCCCAGGTCCCCATTTTCTTGCTGGCTACAAAGGGAGGACCATTCCCAGCAATCAGAGATGCTGCCCAGGCCACTTCCTCCATCCCCGAGTGGCCAAGTCCCCACGTTGTCTCTCTCTGCCTCCCTCCTCTACTCTGAGGGCTCATGGGATTGCACTGGGCCTACCAGCGGATTCCCCATGGCAGGGCCCTGAACCTTAATCACATCTGCCACGATCCACGGAAGGAAACATGCTCACAGGTGTCAGAGTTAGGACATGGTCACTCTGAGGGGCCAACCTTCTACCCAAGTGGCCTCGCCCACTGCTTCCTCCAAAGAGAACTGTCTTTCCAGGCATGCGAGTGAACAGAGACAAGCTTCTGAAACCTGAGGGGTCATTTCAAATCCCAGCTCATTTGCTTAGTATCTGCACCATCTTGGATGAGCTATTTTAGCTCTTGGGCCCCTGTGCCCTCATTTGTGAAAGGGCGCATGAGGTTTAGCAGTGGGATATTTCAGACCTCTGACCCAGTTCCTTGTTTATATGTTTATTCCTTTTCCTTCCCCACAAGAGATGTTTGAAAGCTTACAACTCAGGGTCCTCAGCTTGGGGCAGGTTTATGATAGAGCTTCAGGCGTCTCCAGGTTCCTTAAAATTGCCCATAAATGTGCAAAGTGTATAGCTGCATCTTTCTGGAAGGCTTCTTCCTAGCTTTTATTACTTTCTCAAGAAGTCTGTGCTAAAGGTTTGCTAGTAAATATTTAATAATTAGCTCTCGAGGACAGTGGGAGTGAGGGAAAAGAAGTAGTATTTGCCATTTCTCATGGTTCAAATACTCCCTCCATAGCCAAACTACTAAAGGATGTCCCTGAGCACACCCATTGCTGTGTGTACAGTGGCTTTTGTGGAATAGTGAGCAGGCTCGAGGCCGCCTCTGCCTGAGACCTTGGAGAGAGCACGGCTGTGGGGAAGGGCCTGGCCTTGGAACCGAGAGCCTCGACAGGGTTTCTGCTTTGTTTCTTCCTCTGCAAAGCCAGGATGTTGGAGTTATTCTGAGCAGGGCAAGGCAGACATCTGGAGGAGGGACACACAGTGGGAGCATTGGAAGAAGAGAGGATTTGGGATCCAGGGACCAAGTCTTCAGCACTCTGGGCACTGGCTCAGTGTCCCAGGACCCTCTGGAGGGAGAAGAGGGAATTTGGATTGTGCACCAGCAGAGGGAGACCTGGAAGGACTCACCAGGGCCCGACGAGGTGAAAGGAGCAGCTCGCTAGCTACTGGCCATGTGTCTGCAGGCGGGGGCAGATAGTTCCTGCATGCTGGTCTGTGTCTTTGCTTTGTGCTGTGTTTGATCCCAGACAAATCATAGGCCCACACCCAGGGCATGGAATCGTTGCATGGTCAGGCTGGGTGTCTTTGACTTTTAGCTCTCATTTGCCACTCTTGGTAATAATACTCCAGTGATCTGACAACTACTCACCCTACACCCATGTGAGAGCTGGATCTTCTCCTTGTCACATGGCAAGCTCAGCTCACACTCCACTTCCACCACTGACTCTCTAAGCCTCAGTCTTCCAGTCACTAAAATGGGTCTGATCACCCCTGTGCAGCTGCCACCTGGTATCACTGGATGCTCAGATGGTGAATGGTAGCGTCTTTAAAAATTATACATTACCATTTGAGGAAGAATTAATGATGCTGATTTTGGTAAAGTTATATTTAGGCAGAGTAGAAAGAACTGACTGTCCACATTGCTCTGGGGATGAGTGTGTGTGTGTGTGCGTGTACAAGCTTTTTGTTTCAGTTTGGAGGTGGGCATGCAATTCAGTGAGGACCATGGCCAACAGGGATGGGATGCCAGAACCAAAACCCTACCCCATACATGGGCATAGAATGTCTACTGTGTGTCACACCCTGAGTAGATGCTAAGGTGAAAAGGGGAATAAATCATGTGATCGAGGACCTCCCAGTCTGACAGCAATTGAGACAAGACCATTTTTCAGAAATACAGTGCTGTGTGCTACATGACAGACGAGGCCTACTGAGTGACGGAATTATTTACAAAGCACCGTGAGGCGAGAGGAAGAGAAAAGAGAGAACATTTGTTTTTGGTAAGGAATTGGAGGGAAGTTTCTAGAAACTCAGAGAGGAACCGCAGGGTACATGTGCCTAGAGGGATGAGCGGGGTTAGTGAGTGTATGAAGAAAGGAGGGTCAGAAGAATTGAGGGTCACTTTGAAAAGGGCTGGAGACGCTGGAGGTTTCTCAGCAAGTGATTTGTAAGCTGCATGACTTTTACAGGGATTACTAGAGTTGCACGGGGAGAAAGACAAGAATGAATCCCAGGGTCAGTGTAATTGTCTGGGACACACAGATCATGAGTTTTTCACTTAATGTTCCCCAACCTCACCTTTTGTTCCCACTGCTCATCTTACATCCTGCCTGTGCTGCTGTAGACATGCAGGGAGGCTGGGCCTGTATCCTAGCAAGGCAGAAGTTGCATCTCAGAGATCACACCTTGCTCCAGTTCGTGGATGCCTGGGACACATCCAGAAGCATGATGACCAGGACATGCCCCAGAGGGGTACCCCTGACAAAAGATTCTGCTGGGAAGATGGGCTGTGCTGGGCTCCCCTTAAGGTGAGGGGAGGGAGTGATCGGAGATCATACACTGAGATCGTTAACAGAAACAAGACATCGTTTTGTGTCACCAACGTTGTCCTATTGGTAACGGGGTCAGGAGGCTTGTGCTGGGGAAAAGCCCCCGGCATCCCAGCCTGCTGGACTGGCCTGATCAGGGAGCCTGTGGGAGCAGGGGCCTCTGTCCCTCTTATTCTCCCTGCAGGAAGAAGTTTGCTGACCTCATCCCCATAAAATATACTTTCTTTCTTATCCCCAATCAGCAGCTCTAGACAGCTTCCTCCAAAGGAAATGAGGGAACAGGGAGGAATGAAAGTCCTTCTGCTTCCCAAGCATTATTATAATAATTATTATTTTTTTGGAGAAGCTGAGCACATGTTAAATGACTTATGCACAGAAACCTGTAAGCGTGCCTCTCTTTCAGCAAACCTAACGCACAGTTCACATGCTGCCTATGAATTATCCAGGAAGTAATGATTTACTTTACAAATGGCATGTGTTTTACAAAAGGATTTTCTATGCAGTGCTTTAAAAACAACCAGCTCCCTGATTTACTTTAAATAATGCAGTCCCACCCCTGCCCCCAATGAGCTACTTGCCATATTTCCCTAGTTCCCTCAAGGCCAGCAGAGCTGTAGGATAAACTGTTTCTCAGGATAATCAAAGCTTTCAACTGACTTGCTGGAGTAACTGAACATTTTATTCCCTCTGGACAGCATGACAACTGTTGTCAAAAAAAAGCCAAAATTTCCAGGCCCAAAATACCCTTTCTTACTAGCCTGGCTGTGTGTTTGCCAAGAGCCAAATGTCTAAGCCAGTTGTATTTGTTGTTGTGATTACACATGTGCAGTTGAAGGTTTTTAAATGTCATGTAGATGCTGCACTTGTAAGAACCCCAAACTGGGAACGTCTTTGACCCTGCACCGAGAGAATGGCAAGGAAATGCAGACTTACATGTTTAACGCCAAGATCAAAGGCATAAGGTACATACCTATCTTATTCATTCTTCACAAGTTCCTGTTTCAACCGATTTCTCACAGGATTTACAGTGTACATGCTCTCTTTCTCTGGGTTTTAAGATGCTTGGTGTTTCAGTGAGCTGTGTTTGGGGTATGAGTGAAAATATCACAGAGCACTGTATATAACACACTTTCTTAAAAATCTGCACTGCCTCCCCATCACACTCAGATAAAATCCTACCTCTGTGCCTGCCATGGCCTACACACTCCTATATGAATATACTATTCACAAGACCCTGTCATTTCCCCCTCATGGCACTCTTCTTCAGTAGATTCCGGTGCCATGGTCCGTTTCCTTATCATCAAACATGCTGAGCCCTTTTCTACCTCGGGGCCTTGCCTTTGATGATCTGTCTTCTGAGATCACTCACTGCCTCCTTACAGGAGGATCACACCTTCTTCTCTCTCAGTTCTCATCGCCCAAAGTCTCAGTTATCAGAAAGCTCTTCCCTCGTCACTGACCACCGCACCCTAGCAAGCCTCCTACCCAGTGCTGTCATCTGACCTTATGCTGCTTATTTATGCTGCAGTGTCTGGTCTCTGCCTGCCCCTGAGACACCCATAGGTCCACCCCCAACCAGCCTGCTGGCAGAAGAACAGCCCTTCTCTGCCTCACAGGCCGTGCCACCTCTGGGGTCGGGGAGGGGATCAGTGGTTAGAAGGTGTTAGGTAAACATTAGTCAAAGGTTGAAGAAGATACGTGGTGTAAACCCTGTGGTGCTGTGGAGTAGGTATGGTCAGCGTCAGAAAATAATTTACTTCTATCTACATGGGGAAATAATCTTGCTCAGCTCAAGGATGTAGCCAGGCCAATGGATCCAAGTCAAGAATCTAGCCACTGAATGTTTTCTTTGGTTAATTCCAACAAACTCACCAAGACAGTCCACTAACAAGATAATATTCTAGATCTGGAATGTTAAAGGCCCCTGGAATGCACAGAAATGTCCAGGATGCAAAAGTAGTGGTGTACAAAATGTCTTGAGTGTAGAATTTACAGCTTTGTTTTCCAGGGTTGGGACAACTTATAAAGGAGGAACATTACAATATCTTTAGTCATCTTGATGTTTTTGTTTTTTTTTCCTCTCATAGCCTTATGTTTCCTTTTGGCTACCTAACATTGAACATCTATGACATGTCAGATGTTTACCGTACATTACCTTGAATCTCATACTGTGAAGTAGATGTAGCTTTACCCATTTTATAAGTGAGGAAATTGAGGTAAAAGAACTTGTTCAAATGCAAACAGCTAATAAACAGAAGAGATGGGATTAAAACTTTAGTTCATTTAACCTCAAATGATGTATTCTTTCACTATACTGGGCTGCCTCTCCCAAAATTAAAGACCAGTCTGACATCGTATATGGAGCCTAAGCAGGTGTCTACTCCTGAGGGCCACACCCCTCCTCCATTCACAGATTAGTCTAACACAGTCTTCAATTTCGGAAATGTCTTCTGCACCGTCAGGATGTGAGAGGGATACTCCAGCACACTGGAAACCAAGGCCTTCTGGACGGGGATCCAGACACAGCAGGCCATTCAAGTGCTGCAGCCCGCACACAGCCTGGTGATGAAGCACACAGTGGGCCCAGGCCCCTGGAAGCACTGTCCTATCTGACATGGCCACAGCCCCTCATTCGGGGTCCAGTACCTACACACCACATTAGCTGTGGTTGCTTTCTTTCTAGGTCCTGTCCATCTCTAATCTGGATTTTTCTGGCATAATGCAGAGAGCAGTATTAGTAACAGTCACCTAGTAAGTGCTCACTGTGCACTTACTGCCCAACCCAGGCAACCGGGTCCGATGCTGGCACTCACCACATGCGCTGCCCTATTTCATTCTGACATGCTCCTGAACAATGCGTAAATAATATTATTGACCCCATTAATGCAGATGAGGAAACCCAGGCCACACAGGTAACATTGGCAAGCAAATCAGCACTCCCCTGTACACTAGTAGGCACCCAGAACACAGACTGAGGTGGGGATGGAGGCCCGCATGCCTGGCTGGCCTCGGCGCCTCAGTCCTTTGCTATGAGTTGCAGAACACACAGATGGGCTCTTCCTGGGAAGATACCTGGACCAGTCAGCGTGTCCTTCAAAAGAATCTGTTCAGAGAAAAGACATCAGCTGGGAATCAAGGAGATGAACATGCAGAGACAGGCGGGAGGGACAGGTCCTGGCAGTGTGCAGGTGGCACCTTGGGAGATGGCCAGGCAGGTGGGAGACACATTAGAGAAGTCATCCCTCAGATTTGGGGGAGACAGCAGCTCCGGGCCCTCCTGTTGTGACATATGAGAGAAGCCTGCCAGCCCCCAGTCAGCTTTGTAACAGAGAAGCGTCGGAGACACCCTCTCAGGTTTTGTGGCACACTCGGTCGCCTGCAGGTACCATGGGTCCAGGGCCAGCCTCTAGTGGGAGTGTTCATTGATTTGGGGCTGGTAGCTGGGATGGGGCTGCTGCTCCCCACTGCCATGCAGGTGCTGTTAGTGATAACCCCAATTTTAACGAACTGCAGTGGTGGTTTTCATCCAGGGGCGACTGTGCCCCAGGGAATATCTGTCCAGTCTGCCAAGGGAACTAGCATTGCTGACACAGAGTGGGCAGAGGCCAGGGATGCTGCCGAGTGTCCCACAATGCATGGCCTCAGCACAAAGTGTCGTCTGCTCTCAAATGTCAGTAAATGCTAAGTCAAAAGACCCTGGTCTAGAATCATAGCTGGAAATCCAACTCGCTGAGATAGAAGGCTACAGAGAGGAACCGGAGAAGACCCTGGCCCACATTTCCCCCAGTGGGCAGAGCTGCGCCAGAGAAAGCTGGCAAGTTTTGTTCTCTTGTCAATAACCTTGGTAAGAATGCTGCCAAGTTTTGCAAACACAGACACACAAGTACACTTGCCCTCAGATACAGATACACGTATCCGCGTACCAGATGCCAGCTCCGGGCTAAACACCATGCCGGCACTGCCCCCGAGCCCTCCCCCACCCCCAAGGAAAGGACCTATTACTCTCTCCAGGAACACGTGAGGACACAAGGAGGCTCAGAGAGGCTAAATGACTCGTCCAAGGTCACACAGCTAATAAGTGGATTTAGATGCAGTAGGCACTCAACAGGGTTTAGGTTAACGCGGGTGCGATTGAAAGGAAGCTGGGGAGAGAGAGAGAAGAACAAGAAGGAAGGAAGGGAGGGAGGGAAACTGGGGAGAGGACAGAGACAGGGTGTGGGTCCATACTGTCGCTCACTGTCTATGGCACTGGGACATAATCACCTTGCCTCCCTGGGCTTTTGTGTCTTTATTTGAAAGATAAAGAAGAAGATGTGCTCATCTGCCATCTTCTGTGATTCTTTGAATTTTAAAGTAGAGTCTCTGCCTCACATTACAGATCGTAGTTTCTTTGTCTCTCTCTCTGTTATGCTATTCTGCCCTTGTGGAAGTTTGCCCTCAATTTCAGGGGTGCAAATAACATCTACAACTCAGGTGGGCAGTAAGAAAACCACACTACTCCGTGATCAGTTAACAACACCCCATAAGAAAGCTATGATTTATTGTCTTTTGTTCACCAGCGATTGCCAGGAAAGCTAATATATGCTAACAGAAATGGAGGTAGGAGGCAGATGGCTGCAAATGTAACACACACATATATTTTAAGTATGTAGATTTGAGCCAGAAATAAAATGAGAGCTGGGATGGCTCCAGGACAAAGAAAGAGAAAGATGTCTTTTTGGGACAAAAAGATAAAGCTTGCCAAAAAGCACATGAGTTAGCTGTTGTGAGTCATTCATTGATTCTATCGTCTACTATAAGGACGGCGCCGTGTTGCTGTCCTGCAGAGAAGATGCCCATGCTGGGAGTTGTCTAGAGCGTGTTCTGAGGCCAAGAAGAACTGGACACTCTTAGCACTAAGTGTTTGCCAGACCCTGTTCTGGTTAAAAATAGATGCCTGAAGTTGGTCCTCCAAGGAAGAGGACTCAGAAACTGAGTCACCAAGGTTACATGACTCGCCTTAGGTCTCTGAGCTGCTTCTTAGCAGTCAACAGTAGTAGATGGCAGAGTCGCCGCCCTTGACCAGGGTGTTACTCTGCTCCATACAAGTAGCTACGTTCCCACCCTGAAGTGCTTCAGTGGCTCTGAGTGTCTCTTTCCTCCAAAAATGATAGCGCCCGTGAGCTAGGCGATGCCTTAGAGATGACAGTGGATTTTCATGCTTCCTACATTGCAGAACGTTGAACTGTTACTCACACTCGGCCTATGTGATGGGGAGATGGATGATGAGGGATCAGACCCCCCATCTCCTTCTCCGCCTCACAGGGGCCTGGGCTCAGGTGCTCCCACCTCTCTTCCCTCCTTCTGCTCCCAATTTACAGACGCCAAAACTGAGCTCCAGGGAGATCAAATAATAGAATAGAAGAGACTCTGGCTTGCCACCTGCCAAATGAAGTAGTGGGACCAGCTTTTGCCTTTGAGTACGATTTTCTGTCTTGTCGGGAGGGTCACTAGGCTCTGAGGTGCTGAGAGCCATGGACTTGGGGCGCAGCTCACAGAGTTTCCCAGATCAATGCAATAGAGCCCTGTCTGGGGACCCCTGAAGGGACATAAGGGTGCTATTCAGCAACAGAGAAGCCCAAACTGGTCCTGGGAAGCTGAGGTCGCTATTTCATTCTGTCTAAGGAGTGTTCCTCCAAGCACCACCCCATTCCCAGGTCCCAAACAGAACTCTAGGGCCCTAGCCACTTGGGAGCCTGTCCTTTTAGGCAAAGGGAGATCTATGGGTATAAAATGGGACATTTGGCCCCAGAGACAAACACACATGAAGGGACACATGTGGAGAAGCCAGGGGGAAGGCTGCCACCTGTAAGCCAAGGAGCCCTGTAGCCTCCCAGGAGCCAGGAGAGTGGCTGGAATGTATCCTGGTCCAGAGTCTTCATAGGAAGTGGGGCCTCTTTCAGACTTTTGAACTTGAGACAGTGCATTTCTACTGCTCTAAACCACCCAACTTAGTGTCTCTTTGTGACAGTAGCCTACAAAACCAATCCAGGAAGGGCCCAAGCTGACTCTGGCTGGAACCCGACAAATGTTTTCATCTTGCTTTGCTTGGATGGCTTTTGTTCTCATGTAGGAGATGTACTTCTTACTTTTGCCACTGTAAATTTTGGGGTCCAAAGGTACAGGCTCATTTACAAGGCTTTTAGAGAACTGAACTTGCTGCAGGAGAGTCATGCCTTTCATTATCATCTCTGCCTTAAAAGGGAGGAGGGCAGAGAACCAGACCGGAGAGTCAGTGCTCTGGGAGTGGATCCTTGAGAGCCATGGCGTTGACAGATGCCACCAAGGCTGATCTAGGGATGATTTCCCACACTGGGCTTCTTGTCTGTGGGTGGCCACAGACCGTGGGATTACACAGGCACGCTTCATCTCCGCCCAAACCACATGGCTATCTGTTTTGTTCTTCTCTTCTGAAGACCTCCTTACCAGAACCCTGGCCTGCCATTTATTTTCTTTCTTATAAACTAGAGGCAGTTTCTTGAATCTAGGAGGTGGGTTAGGGTGAAATCATAAACAGCTCTGAACAGAGAGACCACATGAGAAGCTCTGGGTAGGTCACTGCTCTGTCACTAACAGGCTGCTTGTCCTTGATGGAATTGGGCTGAACTTCTTGAACCTCAGGATCTTTGCTGTGTTCTGAATGTTTGTGTCTTTATAAGGATAACATTTTAATCCTTCCAACTCCGCAAAGATTCTGCATGCTTTTGTAGAGTGCTATGAAAATTAAATCACCTCTTTGGGGCAGTGGTCCTCTAAGTTTTTGGCACCAGGGACAGTTTTCATGGAAGACAATTTTTCCACAGACTAGGGTGGAGAGGCATTTGATTCTCATAAGGAGCATACTCCCGAGATTCCACGCACAGTTACAGCTGGGTTCGCGCTTCTCTAAGAATCTACAGCCGTGCTGATCTAACAGGACGTGGAGCTCAGGTGGCGACGTGAGAAAGGGGAGCAGCCATAAGTACAGACCCACTTGCTTGCTCCTCCCTTCCTGCTGTGCATCTTGGTTCCTAACAGGCCACAGAATGACACTGGTCCATGGCCTGGGGGTTGGGAAACTCAGCAGATATTGGGTACTTTGAGGAAATTAGAATGCCTTGGGGACTGTATTAGTTTCCCATGACTGCTGTAACAAATTACCACAAACTTGGTGGCTTAAAACAATAAATTTATTCTCTTATAGCTCTGGAGACCGAAAGTCCAAAATCAGTTTATGTCAAAATCTGTCTCAACAGGGCCACACTCCTCTGGAGGCTCTGGAGAAATGTATTTCTTGCTCTTCCAGCTGCTGGTTGCTGCTAGCATTCCTTGCCTTGTGACCATGCCACCCTGGCCTTTGCCTGTGATCACGCTGCCTTCTCTCTTCTCTATAGAACAAATCTACCCTACCTGTCCCTTATCAGGACACTTGTGATTGCATTTAAGGCCCACTCAGGATGCCGCAGGATAATCCCCCCATGGCAAGAGCCATGCTTAGTCCACATGCCCAGACTCTTGTCCTTATATGGTAGCATTTACAAGGTCCGGGGATTGGGACCTGATATCTTTAGGTGGCCATTATTCAGCCTACTCTATGGACACCACTAATTATAATGACAAATTATGTTATGTTCATAGGATTTCCCTTGATGCCTTGCAAAGTAACACAGGGTAAAGCCCTGTTATGAGCTAGATAATTTATGTCCCAGATACTGTTAATGCCAACCCTGAGAGGGAAAATTATTTGCCTCCTTTTATAGATAAGGACACTGGGGATCAGAGAGGCACAGGAGCCCACCCGAGATGGCACAGCTGGACTCCCACTCAATAGCTGGTGTTCTTTCACCCCTTTGCCCTGTTGTGCATGAAACAGACCATGGATATGAGTAACTAACCCCCTTGACCCCTGATAGCAGGTCTTGCTTCCTCTCTTACATGAAATAGAACCCTCTTGTACCTCTTAGAGATATGTTACCCTGAGGATCTGCAACCTGTGAATGCCTACTGGGGGTGGAACACAAGCACCTCACTATTTTCTTGCCCTTGGAAGAGAATAAGGTCTTCTCAAAGGTGCTTCAAAATAAAGAGAGTAATTAGATGTGGTTCAGTGAGGAATCACCCTGGGCAGAATTCTGGGTTTTCCCACATGGTCACAGGCTCAGGACTGTGATGTAAGGTGGCCTCACAGCTCTCCCTCCAAAGCCCTGGACAGCCACCTCCCCCAGCTGCTCTCTAACTCTGTGGCTGAGCCTGTAATTTCCCTGTCACTTAGCCTCTCAGCTCCCTTTGTTCAGCTGAGGGAGTTACCCAAACCCAAACCTTCTCTTTTTCTTTCTGAAATCTTTCCCTGGCCTTCTGGGAATCTCCGGGCTAAATTCTGTGCTCGTTGGTTGTCCCTTACTTCACTGTTGCTATTCTTGTGTTTGTACCTTTTACTTCTTTATCCCATTTTCATGATCTCATCGCACTTGAGACTTTATTCTAAGGTATCTTGAACCTAATCTGGAAGTAAGAATGATAATTGAATCAAGGTGAACCAAACTTTCCTTTGGTCAATAAAGAAAAAACAACAAACCTCTTATACTTTGGAAAGTCATTTTCTTAAACTAAATGCTGTTTCTGGAGGCAAAAACCATGTAGGGTTAATGAAAAACCCTCCTCCCCCAAGTTGAGCTAATCAATTAGTAACTAATGTTCAGTTCCAAAGTGTGTCATCATTGTCTACAAAGCTTTCCTCATCTTTTATTCTACTTCCTTTGCCTACAATACTGTGAGATGAAGTGGCGACTACAATTATTCCCATTTTTCAGATGATAAAACTGAGAGTTAGAGAGGTTAATGATGTGACCCATGTCATCAAGCTAGGACTTAAGCTTTGGTCCTAACTTTTTCTCTTCTTCCCCCATGGATCTCATTAGTGAGGGAGAGTTCAGCCAGACTGTCTTCTTTACCAACATCCACCATGGCTACACAGCCACCTTACCTGTCATGGCCATAGGTTTTCGGAGTGTGGTACATGAAAACATTTCCTCTGGCCCTCCTTGCCCAGGCACTGGCCATGTCGATCACTGGGCAGGTGATAAAGTAGTCCCTAGCAAAAGGGGAACACAGGAGGAATGCAGGTTACATGTAGCTCTGCCTACAACTGTGCCCAGCAAGGGCTTTTCCCAGGCAAAGGCCCCTCAGGCCCCAAGCCCCTCACCCAGCCCTGTAGAACACCCCTCCTCGCATTCCCCAGCGACCCTGTGTTCCCTCTGCTGCACTGTCAAGGGAGGTGGGGTACAGCACATAGCCCTCAGATATGCAAGGGACATGATCAAAAAATGGTGTCCACAGTGATGCATTTCAGGGCTCAAATTCATGTTAATCCGTGGGGCAAACATCATCTCAGAACATCAATTTTACCTAAAGATTGGGAGCAAAACACATTCTAGGAAAACAAACATGATATACTGTGGAGAAAACCCCTAGGAATGTTTGGCGATTTCTGGAGACAGTTTTGGTTGTCATAGCTGGCGTGAGATGTGCATCCTGTGGGCAGGGGAAGAGGCTGGGAAGCTTCTGGACATATTCCAATGTGCCAGAGCCCCGGCAGCAAGGGAGGATCCGGCCTAGAGTGTCAGGGTGGGGTGGCTGCGGGGCCCTGCCCAGGACTCCTGGGGTCGCACGTGTGCTCACTCTCTGGGGGTAACATGAATATATTTCAGAAGCAACCGCTTATAGCTGCAGGGAGGGGTGGGCCGTGTGCTCCCAAAGAGAACAGACCCAGGAAGAGTCAGACAGGCCCACCGGGTTTGAATCCCATCGGCATTGTGGAGTGGAGATGAGGTTCTCAGCAATCCCTTCACCTCCCTGAGCCTCAATCTTCCCAGCTGAGAGGTGGGCCAATGGTGCCTATCCTGCAAGGATGTCGCAATGACCAGGTCCAACAACACCCACCAAAGTGCCTCAGCTGGGGGGCTGCCCACACCGTTTTTCTGATTGTTGAGACAGAAACTTCTGGGGAATCTACCAGGGCAGCTCGAGTGCCTGTGGGTAAGGCTCTCAGGTCAGGGGAGCAGTTGTGGGTATCTTGAATGACAGATGAAGGCAACTGTGTTTCCTTCCGTGGTCACCTAAGGCACAGGCACTGTGAGCAGACAAGGATGGGCTCAGACTTCCAGGAAGAGCTGCCCACTGGGTGGTCTGGGGAGGCCCCTGCTCAGACACTGGAGGAAGGGAGGCCCTCAAGGCCAGGTCTGAGTTTCCCGGTCTCTGCCTCCCCATAGCACACGAGGCATCCTTACAGCCAGAAGAGGCAGAATTGAGGCAAGAGCCTGGGTTCTCTGGCCTCCAGCCCTGGGCTCTCTCTGCAACACAATCTGGCAAGTACTGACTTGATTACAAGCCTCTCCGGGTCAGGGAATGGACATCTGTGAGTTTTGACAGTCCAGCCCAAGGCAGGGCTTCCAGAAATAGCTGCTGGGTGTTTGGTTTAAAGTAGAGCTCTCCACTAGAGGGAAAATTAAAGCCTTTCTGGTCCCCAAGATCCAAGTGGGTGGTATAAAGTTTTATTCTAAACTAATGACCTCAAATTAGAAACTTCAGACTCCTGGGTGGAGAGAACAGCAGAGAAGTGGGTCCCTAACACGCTGCAGCTCGTCCCTTCCCCACAGAGTCAACTTTAGCAAAGGCCATGTCACTGGGCCTATCCCCAGGGACATGGAGCAAAAGACCAGCAGGCCAGCGCGGACTCCCCAGGGAGACAGAGGAAGGAAGATGCCAGGTGCTGACCTGCCTCCACACCACAAAATTCTTCCTACAAAGGAAACTGAGGATGTGTCAGGGCCTGTGGGGAGGCTTGAGGGTGACCCAGGTCTGTGTCCCTACCATGGTCTCATCCCAGGGGCCTCTGAAGGCAGAGAAAACCAGAACTCTGGTTTTATTTCCTTATTTCTATTCAAAGTTTATTCTTGGTTTTTCTGCTATGTGCTCCTATAAGACAGTTCTTGGCCCCAGCATGTTCATGCTGTCCTGGGAGAGGTGTCAGGCCGGTCCTGACACTGCCAGGTGGGGGTAGTGCCATTAGTGAGGGATGCTGGGGACAGCAGGGCCTGTGCCAGATTATCTAGGGTAGGGTCCCAGCAGGTTTCCCTGGGGAGGGACACTGGGGATAGTGGGAGCCGTGGTATCCAAGCAGACTTGCCCAGGTGAGAGAAGCTTCAGCCACCAACCAGGTCTAGGCACATAAGCAGTGGGCACAGGAAACAGCTGCAACTGGGGAGAAGCGTCCTGAGCAACTGGGGAGAAGCCTCTCCAAGCTTGAGCTGTTTGTTCCCTCATGAGGTGTGGCCTTGGGCACAAAACCTTCCTGTCCAGGGCTTGCTTCCCCTGTGACAAGTGAACTCTCTCTGCCAGTACAGTCAGCTTGGGGAACTTTTAAAAATGCTCATGCCCACCAGGTTGACTATCTTTTAAATGAGCCCATGAAGGGTCTGAGGGGTCCCTGGGCTCCGTCAACAGGAGGCGAGGCATGCATCGGCTATCCTTGTGCATTTGCTGAGCAGGGCCTCATCTTCCGGATTATAGGAGAGGCACCTCAAACAGGTGCTGCCTCTGCCCTCCAATGGCTCCTGGAGAGCTGGGCCTACTTTAATTTCTCCCTTTGGCTGGGGCTCCTCTGGAAGCCAGGTCCACCCGACATGCGCTGCAGGGCTGCCCTTGGAGGTGAGTCAGCTCATGCTGTAGACTGAATGATTTAGAGGGAACTACAGGCAGAGCCCTGTGCCCTCCCTTCTCATTCACAACCTGAGCATCAACTAGACCAGCTCCACAGCAGGACAGCAGGATTCAGGGCCCTCCACAGCTTAGCTTACCGGGTAGCATTCTCCAGAGCCTGGGAGAAGGTGGCATAGTCATCCGTGGAATGTTCCAGGGAGTAGTACCACGTAGCAGCAGCCTGGACATTGGCATCTGAGTCTTTGCCACCCAGGGAGTTCTGCAGTGCCTGGTAAAAGGCTGTTTTGCTATTGGTCCTACCTTGACTTTCTTCAAATCGCTATAAAAGAAGATACGGAATTCCTCAATTAGAGTCTGAAAGGCCCAAGTCAGTGTCCCTCAAATCCTATTCTAGAATTTTCTCTGGGAAGTACTGGAACATAGTGGTAAGTACATGGGTGGTAGAGCCAGACTGTTGGGTTTGAGTCCCAGCTCTGCCTCCCAGCTGTGTGACAAATGGCTGTGCCCCTCTGTGCCTTCTTTCCCCATCTCAAAAAGGGAACACGTTCCACATGGAGTTACAAGAAATGCTGGAAATGGTGCCTGGTGCTTAGGAAGTGCTCAGTTGATGTCAGCTATCATCGCAACATGAGGACAAGTCACAGCCCTGCATCTCACTCACTTTACCTGGGCTGCTCCCTCAGCCAGCTCATGTTATGCTGAGGGGGAGCTAACCTGAGTTTCATTCACTGACTCGGTCATTCATCACCTGCATACTTTACACACTTTTATATGGATAAACATATTCTTCACCCAGGGCCAACCATGTGCCATGTCTGGAAAAACAGCTGTGAACATGCTGATCAAGGTTTCTATCTCATGGAGCTCACATTCTAGTGGGCAAATAAGTGTACAGCTCATTAGGGAACTGCTACAAAGAAAACTCAAGCAGAACACGAGGGCTGGAGAACACAGGCGAGGGGCTATAGGACGGCAGGGAGGGCTCCTAGCTCTTTGCAGGGAGCATGTACAGACGGGAACCACTTTCTCTCTCTTTTTCTCTCTCCCCTCCCTCTATTCCGCCCTCATTCTGGCCTTGTTGCTATGCTGTGGAACTCGGGGATGGATCATTTCCTTATTTCCTTCCCCCAGCACTCAGTTTCCTCGTTTTGGAAGACAAGGGGCAGCGGAATGTCATGAATGCAGCTCCCGGGTGTGGGTGTGAGGCCCGGACCCCATGGCCCTTCTACAGTCCTATGGTACATGTTTACATAGTTCTAGGATCTTACGTAAACAGCAAAACGTGCTTATCAGCACACCCTGGCTTGTTTAAATTGCTTCTCTAAACATTTCCAAGCACACAGGACCTGTGATTAGAATTCAGGGAGTGGGTGCGATCTGTGAGCAGTCCCTCCTGGGTGAGGACATTCTTGCCTCTCGGACAGGTTTAATGAGAGGAGGAATCCCTGATCAAAGGCACATCCAGTGGCCTGTGTGAGCCAGCTTCAGAGGAGATGGAGGAGCTAAAGCCAGGAAGAGGATGTCACAGAGGGTTTCCTTTTAATTCTATCATCTGTACTATTTTATTTCTTAGGAAAAAGGTCTGGAGCCAATATGGCAACATATAAATATCTGACAAATCTGAATAGTTGCTATATGAATATTCATCATATCTGCGACTTTTAATTATTTTTGACTATGATCAAAAATAATCTCGATCACATAAGACAGTTATTTTATCCATTCAGGACACACATACACACAGACAGGCACATTCACAGACCTGAAATAACAGTCATGAATAACATTCACACTTCTCACTCTTACCACATATAACGCCTATGACAATTTCCATTCTAGTCTTTTCTGGTCTAATCTAGTATATTTAAATAATGCCTGCCTGTAATCTATGATCTTGATCTTATAACCTACCAAGGGGGAAAAAAACATTATATTATTCTCTGTCCTTTTCTGCCTACAATATTTGATTACAAAGTGATTTCACTGGCCACTGGCACACCTCCTGTTATTTATAAACTTTGTGTTAAGCATCACACATGCTTGTTTCAGTGAAGCATCAAAATAAGCACGGGAATTTGGCTTCACGTAATTCCATTTTATAAACCATAATTCTGAGGCTGAGAGAATCTCCCTAGCTGACTTAGGGTGACACAGACAGGAACCACAGGGTGTAATCCCACGGGATCTGGGTGTGGCCTTGCTGACCAGTCAGTATTTTGGAGCTGGCCAGACTGGGGGCAGCACAGGGGCACTAAGGAGTAAGAAGAAGCACATTTCCACGAGGCCTGGGACCCACATATCTTCATTCTTGGCAAGAAGCAGGGCGCAGATGCTGTTGCCAGTTTAATTAGAGAGGCAGCAGGAGGAGCTGGGGCCACCACGTGACAGGAGCGCTGGCTTCCACACTCTGTAATTATAGGCAAGATCTGCCCCCGACAGTGGATTGGGTATAGGCAAGGGCTACATGAAGGGGCTGTCAAAAAGTATGTATATATGACTTAATAAAAGGAAAAAAATAAATAAAAATAAAAAAGGTACACAAACAAAAAAATCAGTGAGGCGTTGGTATACCTTTTTAAAGTACCTCCATTAACATATCCTGGTGAACAGAGTTAGAGCCCTTGCATGCCTGTGGCCTGTGGCATGGAATTGGGCATTTGAGAGACCTACTTTCAATTCTGGCTCTGATCTGGGTGATTTGTTTCCATTGGTAAATTTGTTCAGTGATTAGACCTATCGGCATCTCTACATCAGGCCAGTATATTGAGGGTGACGGTAGACTGAAACATATTAATGATTACAAAGTGGCTGACACACAGGAGATAGACTCTAGCTAGTAAATTATTAAAACTAAAATCAATAAGGCAGAAATGCCCTATGTCTATGTCAAGGGGTGTCTGAGACAGGTAATGAAACCTCTTGGCTGCAGCCCTTTGCCCTCGAGTCACACCCATTCATCAACTGTCCAGCAAGTGGCTGCCTTGCCAGGCCGCTCCAGGCATCTGGGACACATCAATGAACAAAGCAGGCTGTTCTCTGCCCACATAGGGCTTCCAGGGGGAGGGACAGAGTCCAGCATATAGCATACCAATGCCTTACAGCCTGCCTGGGGTGGTCCGTGCTCTGGGAGGAAGGAGACCAGGGCACAGAGTAGGGAAGGGGATGGGCACTCTCCAGGGTGTCAGAGTGGGTGGTGTGGAGGATGGTTGGTCCCGACTGGAGGAGGGTGAGCATCAGGATTCTGGGTAGCAACATAGACAGTGGAGTAGGCAGGGCAGAGGAACAGGGCTGAGGCCAGAGGGAAGAGGGGGGCTGGCAAGTCAGGTGGGCCCCAGAATGGATGAGTGAATATATGAATGAATGAAAGCCCCCAGAATTCTCTACAGTGTAAGGTAGATGGAGACATAGACATTCCCTTGTTCACCTGAGGAAGATGAATTGAGGACCAACCTAATGTTGGCCAGGGACTGAGCATTCAAATGAACATGACACAATTCTTGCCCTGGAGCAGAGCCAGGTGAAGTCAGAGGGGCTGACTGAGGGGTGAGCCCAGAGCTCCATGAACACTGGCTGACCACTCCTGTCCAGCGGAGAGAGGGTGGCTTGGGATGCAGAGTGATGGTCTGCTCCAATCAACCTCCTCTCCCCCCACTCCTCTGTGACCCACACCCCACAATCCCAGGCCTTAAACCTTAACATCTACCCTCATCTCATTCAACTCTGTGGCGTTTGACACTTGACTTCTGCTTCCTTGTGGAAATGCTTTCTTTTCTTTACTTTTCAGATATCCCATTTTCCTAATTTTCTTCCAAATTTGTATGTATAGCCCTGACCTCTTTCCTACACTCCCAACTGATAAACCAAATGCTGAACCAAGATGTCCTAAATCTGATCATTTCTCATTGTCGCCATGTCTAGGACTCTAATTTACTAGCTTGCTCCCTTGATTTCTGTAACAGAGAGCGATCTAGTCTCTACTTCTTGTTACCTCTCTTTAGTCACTTTTCCATATAGCTACCAGAATGCTGTTATTAAAAGGTAATTAAGCTGGATGCTATGGATCATGCCTGTAATCTCAGAAGTTTGGGAAGCTGAGACAGGAGAATAACTTGATCCTAGGAGTTCAAGATCAGCCTCTACAACACCTTGTCTCTAAAAAATAATTTTTAAGTTAACTGAGTGAGGGAGAGGCCACTTGTAGTCCCAGATACTCAGGAGTCTGAGGCTGGAGTCCAGGGGTTGGAGGCTCAGTGAGCTATAATTGCACCATTGCACTCCAGCCCAGGCAACAAAGCAAGATGCTGTCTCTAAAAAGTATTAAAAATAAGAAAGGGAAATCAATATAATCACTTCCTAGCTTAAAACATTCCCATAACTGCCCACTATAAGGAGAATGAAGTTACTTTTCTGCTGGCCTGCGAGGTTCCAGCTCACTTCCACCCTTCCTGCCCTGACTTCCTCTCCTCTCACCGCCTCCTGTTCCCTGGGTTTCCTGGCACACTTACTGTCCTGTGTGTCCCAAACAACCAAGGACACCCTGCCTCAGGGCCTTTGCATCAGCTCTTCTCCTTGATGTCCCCAGACCTGTCTCCTTATCACTCACATCTGTCCAAAAGTCACATCCCCTGAGAAGCCTTTTTCATCCTGTCACTTCCCCCGCAACAACCTAGTTCTAATATTCTTCACAGCACCGTTCAGACCGAAATTCGTCATTTACATACACATCACTGCCTGTGTCCCCTCATGGGACCAGTCAGGGTCTTTGTTTGTTTTGGTTGCAACTGTTTCCCCTAGATCCTAGAAAAGTCCAGTGCACAGTGGCCCCTTAACAAACCTGTGTGGCATACAGGTGTGAGTTGACACGCAGGTATCTCCGACTGTCGCTCAGCACAATGTTAAATAAGGGGCAACTTCATCAAGCACGGCTGGCTCAGTGCTGAGAGCTCGCCACATTTTTAGGGACCCTCAGAAGTATTTTTCTTTTAATGTCTTTTAAAATCAGAAGAAATAAATACAATAATAATAAAGATATAAGAAATAATCCAACCTGGTTTGCATTCATCATCGTACATGATTGGTTAAGAAATGGAATTGCTAGTACTTGACAAGTAAGTGCTGGCTGTATGTTCTGGGGTTACAGCACTGGCAGGAGGCTTTGCAGAGTGCCCCTGTGGCTGCACTGGGTGCTGGGAGCTGTCTGCCTTGCTCAGAAGTCTTCTTATAAGGCCACAAGGAGACAGGTGGGGTCCTCACTGTGCTACTCAAAGGCCGACGAATATTCGTAGTTCAGACGAGTTAAGCAACTTCTCTGACTTGTGCGGCTAAAGCCAGGAATTGAGACACATTTCCCTGAATCCAGGTCTCGGTGATGCTCTGGTTCCAGCTCCTAACAGCCCCCCATCCCTGAGCAGTAGGAATTTGGTGCAACAGCGCCTCTTTTCAGGAAATCTCTCTCACACACTGGGGACTCCCGCATGCTCCTCTTACTATAATCTGTCACCAAAGGCTCGATATTCCTGTGCTGGGGCTTGTGCCAGCGCACCTCGGGCTGTCAGGTGCCGCTTTCCAACTCTCAGACGGGCTGCCCTCCCCCGCCGCTCCCCGCAGGGCCCCCATCCACCTGCTCCTGGCCGCGCTCAGGGGCACAGCCCCTGCGCTCTGTTCTGATTTCTCCTGCCTTCCTTGGAGATGCTTGTGCTTGGAGGGGAAGGCTGAACATTGTATCTTGGAACAAATCTGCTTTTGATCATGCAAATGAATGTCCCGTTAATGTAGGCAGCCTGTCAATATCACCAGTTAGGAAGAGAGAGAGAACGGGGGGAACATTCCCCACCACGGTGACTGATGAAGAATTTCAACAGAAAGCTGCCACTTCAGAAAATAAGATCATTCACGGTGAATGGAGAATACCGCAGGCGTCCCTGAAGCTCCGCTGGTAGGTTGCTAACTTTTCTGGGTGTCACAGGGCTTCCCCGGGTGGGTGGTAGTTGGCCTGA
Source organism: Arctocebus calabarensis (assembly GCA_963573935.1). Lineage (NCBI taxonomy): Eukaryota > Metazoa > Chordata > Mammalia > Primates > Lorisidae > Arctocebus > Arctocebus calabarensis. Next base: position 14,511 of record CAUYON010114578.1, on the reverse strand, counting down.
GGTGGTAAGTGGGTGAGCCCCTACCCAGCCACCCTCTTTGGTCTGATGGAATTTGTGGGTCTCTGATGAGCTGATGGGTGGGTCCAGGGGGCTGAACTTGGGGCAAAAGGGCTCCTGCCCCCATGACTTCCCCAGCAAGCTGGCCTGTGTGTGTCTGTGGACTGTGCTCCAGGTGATATCGCTGCCAGGTGGGCACGAGGAGATGGCATGTGTGTGCGTCTGCTATGGTTTGGAAATTGGTCTCAGGTCAGGCAACATAATTCAGTCATTGCACATTCTTTGTATTTCTGCTTTCTGTGGATAATTTTCTAGACCAGGGACAGTAGCTTTGGACATTAACCCTCATAGTAAAATTAAAGAATTAAATGAAAAAGCTAACCTTTACGGAGGCCAAATTATTAGACACCCGTATATATTTGAATCCCTGAATGTCTTTATGAGGCTATTTACTAATAATCTCCCTATTTTACAGTTAGGGAAACTGAGGCTTGTGCTTTGGGGAATTTGAACACTCCTGTTTACAAGCCAAGGACATGCAGGACACTCTCTCCGCTCTGCTGGCAGATGGCCAGGGTAGTGAGGTCCTGGTCAGTTCCTTGGCCATTGTGCCATCCCCGCTGGCTGTGCTGCTGTGGGACCCTGCGCCCCTGAAGTCCTGGCACAGACGTCTGTCTCTCCACAGAGCATGTGTCCAGATGCACGTCAGTTTGCCTTGTTCATTTTCTATTTCCTTAGCTGACAGAGATTCCCCTTGAGAGGAGGAATTTAGCTTGTATTTATGCCCCAGACACCTGGTCCAGAATCTGGCACATAGTAAATGACCTTGTGTGTGCTGCAAAACTAAACAAGAAGGTCTCGGTGTCAGAAAGAACATGCTTCACTCCCTGTCTGGCAGACGTGGTGTCCTGCTTCTCATCCCCAGATTAGGGACAAGGGTCTGGGCAGACATCAAAGGACAGAGGGCTGATGAGGAGAGGGGCTGCTGGGAACAAGACCCTCAGGGATGTGCCGTCCTTGGGTCCTCCTCAGCTAATGGGGGCTGGACTAAGTTGCCTTGGAGCCTTCTGGGCAGAAATGGGAAAACATACAAGCCCAATTCTCGATGCCCATTTGAGCAGGCTAAGGCAAGTTGAGTGGTTTGAAGCTCAGGGGGCTTCCACACTGTTGGGGGTATGGGAATGCAGCTGGTAGATAGCGGCCCCCCTGGGTGTCCACAGCACTCTACTGTAGGCCTGTGTGGGGCAGGATGCTGTGGATTCCTCTGAGAGGTGTGTGTGTGTGGACAGGACAGACATGGTGTGTGTGCATTTACTCTCCCCCTTCTTACATCCGGCAAAGAGGGGGTCATGGGTAGAGTACCCTGTCTGGTGCCAGAGTGGAGAATTGGCTTTATAAACAGCTAGTTAGCTGAACTTGGACAATCATTAAACTTTTCTAAGCCTTTTGTCCTCAGCACAATGATATGAAATACCAGTAGTTGGCTCCCTACCTCACAGCCTTACAGTTGAGACAAAGTGAGAATGTGTGTAGGATTGTGAAACCCACCCAGCAGCCTTCATTCTAGCTGGGTTTGCATGCAACTGACTCCCCAGCACAACAGCCTGGGTGAACAGAAGGCTCTTGGAGGAAGGCCTGGATTTTCCCAGAATGCTCTAAGGAAAGAGGATGCCTTTGGAGGCAGAGACCTGAATTTGAATTCTAGTTTCTCTCTGAACTGGTTTTCCATCTGAAAAATAGTGGGAATAATCTTTGCCTTGTAGAGGAGGGTAACTTATTTCATTGAAGACTCCTAGGTTAAGGACCAGCATAAGGTCAATTCTTCATAATTTTATTCATTCAATCCAGTGAATGTTTATTGTATACCTACTGTGTGCAACGTTTCTGGAGGAACCAGACATATTTCTACCAACTAGAGACACAGAAGTTTCACATTCTAGGTGGGAAAGAAAGACAATGGACAGTGAAATTTACAAATGTTGGGAGGCGTTTGTCTGTCTGTCTCAGGCATTTGTATGGGTGCTGGGGTGAGCGTGGGATGATGGGTAGAGAGTGCCAGGGCAGTGGCTTCCCTTCCAATCAGAATGGTCCAGCAGGTTCTCTAGAGCAGACCCTGAAGGGGGTGGGACAGTAGGTTACCTGGAAGAACATTCTAAAGGAGGAAAGAGAAAATACTCAAAGTGGGAGTGTGCTCAGCGTATTTGAGAAACTCCAAAGGGATCAACCCATATGGCTGCTGTGCAGTGAGCAGCGGCAGAGGCAGGAAGTGAGGTCTCAGAGCAGGGACCACATCACACGGGCTCTGGCAGCCATGGGCAATGAGAGGAAGCCACTGGGGGAGGGTTTGGAGTGACCTGCTGTGACTTGTACTGCTCTGGCTGCTGTCGGTCTTGTGGATTATAAGGGGTCAATGCAGATGCAGAGAGATGGGGGTGGGGGCTAGCACAAAGATCCCGGAGAAAGAAGACGGCCTCTGGTTTTGAGCCCGAGCAGGCAGAGGAGGAGATGCTGAAGTGAGAAAGAGCACAGGAGAGGTGCTGGCTCAGCGTGGGGCACAGAGGTGGGACCAGAGGGCCACTGTGGATGTGTTAAGGGTGGGAAGTTAGGAGACATCTATGTGAAGATGTCAAATCTTGGCTAAACCAGTCCAGAGTTTAAGCGAAAATCGTGGCAGGAGCTGCATGTTTACATGTTCAGCAGAAGCATAATGTGGCACTGAAAGAAGTGAGCGGGCTTCCAGCCCCAGCTCTACTGTCCTCCTCCCCGCAGTCCTCCCTGCAGTCCTCCCTGCAGGCCCTAGATGAGCTCCTACAGGATGCAGGCTCACAGAATCCACTCCGTGGCTGCACTAACTTATGTTTCCAAGACAGTGAATGAAGGAGAGAAGCAAAGAAAGGATGGTTTACAGCACTTCCCAACCTGTGGGTCGTGACCCCTTTGTAACAATGAAAATACATCCTGCATATCACATATTTACATTGCGATTCATAACAGTAGCAAAATTATAGTTAAGAAGTAGCAACGAAAATAATTTCATGGTTGGGGGTCACCGCCTTAGGAGGCATTAGGAAGGTTGAGAACCACTGGTTTACTCCAATGGATAAATGTGCTGAGGAACAACAGCTGTGGAACTGGGCTGGGAGCTGCTCTGCTCTGTCCTCAGAGGGCTTTCTCTGTCCTAAGGTCCCTAACCTGAGTGGCTCTTCCCAGCCAGGCCCAGTCTGGGTAGTCAGCCTCCTGTTGGTGGGCCCACCTTTTGGAAGAGGACAATGGAAACTTCTTAAAAACTTTAGAAAGAAACTCAGTGATAGAGAGAAGCTCGAATGCATCCTTGAGTAGACATCCCAGTTGTCTGCTCCCAGCTGGAGTGGTTCAGAAATTCAGGACTAAATCAGGAAAGTCCCAAAAATACCATTGAGCCAGTGCTGAACCAGGGATGTCAAAGCCAGGTACCTGCCCAGGTAACCCTTTCACAATGAGCTGGCATAATCAGAGAATCCGCGCCTTGGCTGCCCTCTGGACCAGCACAGCCCCAGGTCTGTGCAAATGAGAACCTCACCCCTGCTGGATGGCATGTCCACTGTGGTGGGGGGCTGGGGAGTAGCCTTCAGGGCCTCTTCCCTCTCCACCCCACTCGCCCTGTCTAGGGTGACCCCAAGGTTGCTGGGAATATAAAAGTAGACCTTTCTCTTTTTCAAAGATCAGAGATGGCTGAGATAAGTTTTCAGCACGTGGTCCAAAGAAGCAGAGCAGAGAGGAGAGAGTAACTTCTGTATAAAGGGTGCACATCCTCCCCGTGGGGCAATCTCGCGTAAGGAGCTGTGTGGACAAGGTTCAGGGCCAGTCAGTCACCAGCTCAACCCACCTGGCCTCCATCCCAAGAGTGGGTTGTGTTTAGGGACAGCGAAAGGGTGTCATGTTTAGGACTTGCTTTTGTTTCTCATGCTTTAACATATTTTGCTTGTATAAATGTTTTATTATAATAATTAAGCCTGTAGGTGCAGAAATACACATGCATATAACTTAAATTAGATGACTATGCTCACTATTTCTCAACTTGATAGGGGCTTGAAAGGAAGCAATTTAAAGGCCCCTGCTTTAGGGAAGGAAACCCTGGGGCTAGTGGCATCTTTCCAGGGCTTCCTGAGTAGTTGTCTGGTCTGACGATAAAGTCCCAGCCCCTAAGGGATAAGGGCCATGTGGCATACAGGTGCTCAGCAGGAAAATGCTGAGATGGATCAAGTGCAAAAGCTATTTCTCCATGGCATGAGTCAACCAGACAGAAGCTGTAAGTGACTAAGCTCTGCTCTAAGGCTACCCCTCCAACGCACATACACAAATTCACACTCACAGGCGGGGCCCCAGAGAGGAGTTCTGTCACTGCTCCTGTGCCTTAGCTCCTCCCAAAAAGGAACCTCCAGAAATCAACCTCATGTTTGGGTCACCAGCAGCCCTGCTTCTCTCTCTCTCTTTCTCTCTGCATATATATACGCACACGCACACAATATATATAATATATAACCTATATGACATATATGTATAACAAAATATATTATATATAACCTGTATAATGTACATAATATGTAACATATATTACTTATAATATATAATATGTAACATATATTATATATGTTATATAATATAATAACATGGTACATGTTATATATGTAACATGTTAGATGCTACATATTACATATTATGTATGTGGCACAAAGTATAATATAATGTATGTTGCATATGTAATACATAACATACATATAATACGTATATAAAATTAAATGTGCATATATAACATATATATAGCAAGAGTAGTAATGAATCCACGCTATTCCTTTTTACCTCTCCACACCTCCTGTGGTAGCCAGTGTTAACTGGTTATTGTATATCTTCCTACATCAGTATCCTTTCATGTAGAGACACATAAAAATACATATAGAAAGATCCATAGGGATTAATTTTTAAAATATAAATGACACATTGATTTCATACTCTTCTACATCTTTTTTTCCTATTTATCAACATGTCACAGGCATCCCTTAAGCCAGCAGAGATGTAGCTAGTTTGTTCTTTTTACCATCTGCATAATATTTAATAGTTTGTATGTAGCTTAATTTAGTCAACCATTTCCCTGTTAATGGACATTTGAGTTGCTTCCAATTCCTTTGCCACAATAATTAATGCTGTAATAAATACCCTCATATATATGTCATGTAAAACTAGTACTTTTATTACTGTAAGAAGGTAGCAGAATAATCCAAAGGAATGCAGAATCTCCCCTGGTTGCATTAATAATTTGTTTTTGAAATTCTGGGAATACTGTCTTACGTTCACGACAGAGAGCTGTGTTGGGGTGTGCAGGAAGGGTGCACTTGTCCTCCACCCTGCTCAGAGTGGTCCTTTCCCTGTGTCTCATGCATACTGGGACCTCATCCCAGATGTGACGGCCTAAAGGACTTTGGCCAAGAGCTGCTTGTCCAGGGCATGGTGGGGAGGGGCAGAAGGGAGGACGTATATCCTCTCCCAGGCTCAGCCACGTCCCAGCAGAGCAGGCTGATCGGAACAGGTACCGTGTCCGGGCAGATGAAAGGCCCCTCCGCTCACTCCCATGTGGTGTGCCTCCAACAGGCCGACAGAGCCTTGCAGTTGCCAGGTGTACTGTGCATGCTTTCCCAGGTAAGAAAGAAACTTGGTGGGCTGCTGTCTGGGTTTCCCTTTCAGGATTAGGAAAAGGTAATGTTTTCACAAGAGTCCCTTCATCCTCCTGCCTCTTCACCTGGCTCTCAGAAGGACAAGTACCCTTTGTGACTCAGGAGTGTCAGTGGCCCAGAACCTTGGAGCCCTGAAGCTGCAGAGCCCCAGCTCCCCATTTCCAGAGAGATGCATTCACAGCTATAATAGGAGATGCATCTGTGATGCTCATTACCCTGCAAGGGTCCCCATTACCAGTTCCCAAGCTCACATAGTCTTTGCACATAGTGGTTTTAGCAATTGCTTTGTGAACAAGCAAGCCCATCAGTGACTCTTGACCAAGTCAGACACTGCAGTGGAGAATCCCCACATGGCACCCAACCCTGGCTGCTGTGCCTCCCCCACCCTCCCCCACCCACCTTCACGGCCTTGGCTCTGTTGATGAGCCCGTCGTCCTGAGAGCTCCCGATGAGCAGATCGACCTTCACTTGTGGAGACCTCTGCAGCGCCCTGGCTGGAGCCTCACGAAGGTACAGGCCATCGACCACAGGACCCCAGTAGTGGAAAGGGCCACTCACGGCCAGGAGCTGCAGCAGAGACAAAAATGGTACTGAGATGACCAGCTGTGTCGCTCTGCTTAAAAACTCTTAACTAGAGTGAGGGCCAATGCTCTTGTTCATCTGGGCCTCTTGGGGAAACAAGAGTAAAATGATCAGAATAAATGGCAGGCAGGACACCACACCGAAGTGTCAGGCGCCACAGGCAGAGCTCACACTCCGTTAGGAGCTTCCCTGGCGAGGGAAGCACAAATCCAGAGGGAAGAAGAAGGGAGCGGGAGACAGGGTCGCTCTGACAGGTGAATTCATCAACTCACTCATGATCAGATTCGCCTGAATTTAGGGGAGCTGAGGATAAGACTCATTTCAAAGCTCTGAGTCCAGACTCATTGCTGTGGGGATCAAGCCAGGAGCTGAGATGGCAACACTTATTTCAGCTGCAGTCCCCTTTAGCAATGTCAGGGCCAGCCAGAGACGTGGGCCATGAGCAGACTCCATGCAGTTAGAAAGGGAGCACACAGCTGCCCTAAGGGAGTGATGTGGTCCCAGCCCATCACCCGCGGTGAAGCCATGTGGCACCAGGTAGGACCCTGCAGCCATGTACTTCATTTTATTCTCCTATATGATCCACAACACTACCCCCATGTTATAGATGGGAAAGCCAGGTTGCAGAGAGACCTGTGTCCCCCCATGCCCATGCTTGGTCCAGTACGGACAGCAGCCCATGCACCGCACTGGGTGAGGGGTCAGGAAATGTGCGTTCTAGCTCCAGCTGCCTCTCAACCTGCTGTATGGCTTGGGTGGCTTGCATCTCCTTTCCAGGAAAACCGTTTGTAAAAGACCAGAGAATGCCGCCCCCACACCTACACACAAGCACCCACCTTGCTCTGGGCATCATTGAGGACATTGGCAGGCTTCTGGCGGAGGCAGGACACCACTTCTTGGCTGGATGAGGTAGGGCAGCTGACCTCCTCTGCTAAAGCAGCTGCCTGCTGCTGGGCCCTCTCGAGGCTGATGACGGCGGCCGGCGAGAGCACGGAGCCTCCCTGGAAGACAAGGCTCAGTTCTAGGTCATCTCCTGCCTCTGCTCGGCCCGGAGGCCCCAGGGCCGCATCAGGACTCTACATCTTCCCTCCACACTTGGAGGTCCCAGGGCATGCACACACACGGGGAGGCCGGGGCAGGTCTGCAGCCGGTCAGTTACGTGATCTGGAATGGCCGTCTCCCTGGGCATCGTCTCCCCACCTGTACGGTGAGAGAACTGGATAAAGTGGCCTTTGGTCTTGGCTGTGCCGTGGAATTTGCACATGGAGAGAGAGAGCTGATGGTTTTTGAATAGGGAAAAACACCACAGGTCCTCTGGAAAAAGAACTCTGCAAAGTGGAGACCACATCTCACCAGCACATCCTGGAGCCCCCTAAATAGCAAGCTTTCTGCTGTGCCAATTAAAATTCAGCTGAAATGTAGAATAGATGCCCACCTAGAAGGTGAGGAAAACAGTCATTGTGAATATAAATGGCTCCCTCAACATCAACATAGCTTCTGTTAAACTGACAGGTTGCTAGGATCTAAGAATGTGACAAGTGGGAGCTGGGAGCCAGGAAGCCCAGCTCTGCCTGGACTGCTGGTGTAAATGGGTCACCTGCCCAGGGTGGAACACAGGAGCATAGTAGGGTCTTGACCAGCATGATTCCAGGATATTCTTCTGTGAGTCACTGTCTCCTCAGCTCAGAACCTGGGTGGCCTGACGGATCAGGGACAAAACGTGGTGGTGGTAAAGGTGGTGGATGGGTAGCCCTCACGCCACCACCCTTACTGGGCCTGCTACCACTGACGGTGGTGACAGGAACAAGCGTGGATCCAGAGCTTAGATGCACTCAAGGGCTTCCCCTGTGCTAGCTCATTTGACCCTCATGGCAAGTATGTGAGTTAGTTATTATGGTTCCCATTTTACAAATACGGCAATAAAGAAAATAAAGGGGAATTAAGGAACTTGGCCGAAGACTAAGATCTTGTAAGAGGTGGAACCAGCCTGTGGAACTAGACAGCCGAGCTCCGGGCTGTGTGCAGCTTACAACAGGGGGGGTGACAGGCTCTAATTCTATGACCACATGTCACGTGACCTTGAATGAGTCACTTCTTGGGGCAACAGGTCTCTCACCTGTAATAAGGGGAAGCTGGCTAGAGGGCACTTTTACCTACTGAGCACCTCTCACCACCTGCCAGGCTCCCAGCACACGGGGAGCTCTGTCTGCTGCGTCTCGTGTAATCCCCACAGCCATAACCTGAAGTAGGTGCGATTATTGCTTCATTTTGCAGACAAGCCAGCTAAAGCTCAAAAAGGAAAGAGAGAATTCTGACTTATCAAGTACCTCATAAGTACCAGGGACTAGGAGCTGAACAATAACAAAACATAAGAATAACCAACCTTTACTGAGCACTCACTAAGTTTCAGAGCCATAGTCCTAAGCAATTTGCATAACGTAAACTCATTAAATCTCCACAACACTGGGGCATGGATGTTATTTACCTCTTTATCTTAAAGAGGAGGTAATGGGGCACGGAGAGGTTCAGTCTCTTCCCCAAGGTCACGCAGCCAGTGAATGTCGGAGGCAGGATGGCATCCCAGAAGCCACTTCCAGGCTGTGCTCTCGATCCCATGTTACCTGAGAGTGAGTTTTTATACCCAGAACAAGGTAGTGTACCTCTGCCATGAACGGGTCATCTTACTGCACCATAAAGAGAACATCAATCGGGTTGACTCCATGATATCTTTACCTCAATTCTGGGCCATATGCTGAGCTAAATAAGCAGCAACCACAGTGAAGCACTCGGCGAGCCCAGGGCCTGAAATCCAATGGTGGGGGCATACAAGGGTCAAGTTGATTTTGCACTATTATTGGGCTCCTGTTCCCTTGGGTTTATTTATCCAACAATGAGGGGGCACTTTTCTGAGAACCACCGGATATAGTTTCTCTTAATGGAAAACACATGTGTGCAAACACACTCAAACCATCAAGGTCCAAGCCTGTGTCCTGCAGGACACCCGGGGCTGCTCAGCCCAGCTTCATCCAGGACGTAGGAAGGTCAGCAAGGGGTTCTGATGTTTTCAACATGTTCTCCACCTACCACAAGCCAGGCTCCCTGACATGGTGAGGAAGTGGTTAACGGCGTGGGTGACACTGATATTGTAAAATGGCTTCTACTTTCCTCTCTCTTATTTGGTTGTAATTGATCTCTCTGAAGGAAACGTCTCTCTCCATGGAAAATCAGTGGTTAAGTAGACCAACGGCAGCCCAGCCCTTGACTGCAGATAAAGAGGTGGGGCGGGGGCTGAGCAGAGTCCCACGGAAGGCAGGGGCTCTGAGGCAGGAGGGCCCGGCTCCACCCCAGCCCTGTGACTCCCTGATAAAGTGAGCCTGGGGACAGGACCCTCTGTGAGGGAAACAACAAACCACACTCCACAAGGTCTCAAGGGTCCAAGAGACCACGCAGGGCAAGACAGCAGGGCCCTCTGCATGGCAGGTGTGCTGGCCACGCTGCCGATAACGCAGCGGTCTTCACGGGACCCCACGTGGCGGGATCGGGCTCTTCCATCCGCCCCGTCATGCGGCAGGGCCCTGGCCTTATCTAAATCTGACCTAGCTATTAAATGGTAATACATTTCCGCTGGTGGTTGTTTTTGTATCTTTAAAAATAGCACAGGCCCAAACCACAATTGCTGATCACTGCTTTTTCTTTCTGGAGCCTCTGAACATGGTAGAAGGTGCCCTGACCTCAGCCCCTGCAGTCACCTCGGAGCTGAGGCCTGACTCTAGCTAAGGACACATACAGATACACAGGGTCACAGACACAGTCACAGAGAGAGTCATATACACACAGACACACAGAGACACGCACAGTCACAGACAGAAACACACTCACCCCAGTCATAGACACACTGACACTCAGACACTTGGAAACTCACACACTGAGACACAAATACAGACACTCAAAGACTCAGACACACACATACAAAGACACACACACAAACATAAGAGTCCTTTCGGAGATGGGCACATCAGTATTGCCAGAAGGAGCCCCCCACAAGCCACCTGGACAGATGGCACCAACAAGCCACTAGAAGCAGGGTGGAGAGCAGATGAGAGGCCAGGCAGCCTGGCCTTGGGGTGAATGAGAGTGTGACACTAACTCCTTCCTGGCACCCAGCAGTTCCTCAGCTCTTTCCCTGAACGTGGACCCTCAAGTATTGGGGGGAACATAGTGTCTACCTCACAGGGAAGGGGGAAAACCCAGGGGATCCTTCATCCCTCCGGCAGTGTGTGGATCAGTGAGCCCCGTCCTGCAAAGCCCTTGCGGCAGGGCCCAGCACACAGACAAGATCGCAATGGCACTGTCACCTTGGCACTGTTTGAGGGCCGCATGCAGGGAAGCTGGTCTGTATCTCAGAAAGACCCTGTGAGGCAGAGACCAGTGGGGTCTCAGCTTTAGAGGTGACAGAACTCCAGGACAGAGGTGAAGACACCTGCCCATTGTGAAAATTTTGTTCCTCTCACAACACATCCGGCAGGGAAGGTGATGTCTTTTTAGGGATAAATTCTCCACTGAGCAGAGCCTGAGTCCAGATGCTCCAACTCCAAACCCAGGGCTTCTCTTCACTTCTCTGGGGAGAAATCAGATATGTGACTCCCAAGCCTTGACCAGACCACTGGGCATCTCTAGCTGGCTTGCTGGAGGCACTGAAGTTCATTACCATGTATCTGAGAATTATCAACCCCTAATTTATGTTGACTCTTTTATTCCAGGTAAAGTGAGTCACAAAGAAGAGTAAATCCCCCACCTCAGTTAGGTAGATGGGCATTTTTAAAAATACAGACTATATCCAGCAGGACACACACACCACGACCCTCAAAATGAGGCTCTGTGTTCTCAGGGTCAAGAGTGGAGAATCCTTGTGTTCTGGGAACTCAGAGGAGTGGGGGGGGTTTCTGGGCATGAGGATGGCCCAAGGGGGCTGCAGAAAAGCAGTGGGACTTGAATTGACTCAGATGGGGGGACATGAACGGGAAGACTTGGGTGGGTGACTCCTCCTGGGGGAGCCGGTGGGGATAACAGGAGGTCAGGGGCCCAATTACCGAAAGGAGCCATAGATAGGAGCTGGGTCCAGAGTGTTCTAGTATCCCTAGCACAGAGCCTGGAAATGCACAAAAATATACATGTTGCATGAGTGAGCTAGTGTCTGTGTGAGTGAGGGAATGAATGGATGGACCAGGGACCACTCCAGAATGAAGAGAGACATTGATGGAGGGGCAGTGAGGAGTAGAGTTTAGAGAATATTACACCCAACACTGAGCAAGCGATGCTATTTACACGGTGCTGACACCGGGAAACAGGCAGATGTTCTATAGGCAATGGCAGTCAGGGCGGGCTTGGAATGGTGTATTATGAAAAGCATTCAGGAATGGCACTGGGTCATTTGTCTTTGTATCTATGGTTCTGGAATTGGCTCACAGCATCCAGTAGGCCTCCTGAACACGAACTCAGGGAGGGAGTTGTGAGGATATTGTTCCTTCACCCCAGAGCCCAGCACAGCGGGCATCAGGAGCCACGTGTGGAACAGAATGGGCCTGGAGTGAATGGCAGGATGGGGGCCCAGCCGGCTGAGTGTGGGAGAACTGAAGAGGGAAGTGTCTGGGCCAGACAGTCCAGTGATGACTTGTGAGGTTTAAGGATAGAGGGATGAGATCATGAGCATCATGTCCTCTGTTCCACACTGATTCTCCCCAGGGAATGTCCCTAGACCTGGAAAAAGGCCACTAATGCACTGTGGGCCAGCTGATCTGGGACCAGGCCAGCTCAGAAAGAGAACTCTGGAAACTAAAGACAGACGTTATTTCTTCAACTGCCACACATCTCAAGTGTTTTCTAAACTGAAATCATCTTCTTGTCTTGACCCTGAAAGTTGTTAAGTTTTACTCTAATTTGTTGTACTTGAATTTTGGCAAAACTTCTGACAGGAATTGAAGGAATGATAATTAAGACAAGTTCCATCTTGAAACCCTAGTGTTAGGGCACAGAATGCACTTTTTCCTCTTCTTAAGAACAGTCCCTCTTGGTTTTAGCCGGTGAAAACCCACAGAATTTGGATGAGGAAAGCAAAGGTGTACTTTGCCCTTGCTCGATGACCTTTGAATATCAGAATGAGGTTTCCCTCACTCTCAACGGCTACTAGAACCTCATGCTGCGACTAGCTGTGACCTAGGACAGCATCTGGAGTGGAAGATTTGAAGGACACCTACTGAATGCTGGTCCTGGAGACACGTACATGGGAGACTGCGTGCTTGTGTGTATTTACTTAAAGAGAAACAGGAGAGAATTAGACATTTATTAGGAAATTTTTAAGAACCAGGTCATTTATGTATATTTTCTCCTCTGACACCCAGAAGAACCCTCCAGGAATTATTATCCCCATTTATAGATGGAGAGACTAAGAGTAATGTGTCAGGGTGTCGGGACTGATCAGTAGCAGAGCCAGGATTATAAAGCTTTCTCTCCATCCCCTACAGTGCACCACCCACCGCTGAGAACAGCAGCCCCAAAGCCGAACTCAGAACTGTATTTCCCACTTTGCTCTTGAGCAGCAGATGGGAACTCCTCACCAAAGGCCTTGCAGGGTGAGCAGCACTGTGATGCGGAGATGGAGTCTGGCTTCTCCCATAACAGGAGTGCCAAGTGCAGGGCAGGGCTCAAAATGTGCCTTTCAATGTCTGCACACTAGAAAGGCCTGCCTGAGACAAAACAGAACCCTCCCCAGTCTGCTCCGACACGTATTTATGAATGCTTGGCACTCTGCTCAAGACGGAGCTCTCGTTGTACCATCTCATTTAAATAACCTGCCACCATCCTAGCAAGTAGGAAAAACAAGTATTACTTGAAACAAAATACACTGCTTATTTATTCATTCTTTTGTGCATGCCCCACTTCATTCCAACAAGAATTTGGGTACACTCAGGAAATAGTGGGTCAAATGTTAAATGACCTGCATGAGTCACTTCACCCAGGTGAAAGAGGTTAAGACCCGGGTTTTCTGAGCCAAGGTGGTTTCCTACATGCCACCAGGGGAAGGTCGAACCAACGTCCTGGGTGTCTTGGCCCCACTGCATGTCTCCCCACCAGACTCCTGGGACTGTCTGCTTTGTCAATCCCCAGAGTCCTCCATCAAGTCAAGGTGAGAGAGGACGGTGGCTTTTTATACTTTGTAGAATATTGTAACTTTTCTCCCATGAATTAGTATTAAATTTTTAATAAGAAGGAACTTAAATTACACTTAAGAGATGAACTCCAGTAAAATCTTCCTGTCAAGAGTAAAATAGTCATTATCACTTATCATGTAAGGGGATCAGAGGACGAGCCCATGGCCAAGTCTACTGAGCAAAAGTAAAAGGCAGGAGACGAGTGAGTCCCCAGAGGGAGGAAGGAGGTGGCTGAGAGAAGTCCCAACAGTAACCGCCCTGTCTTCACAGATGGCCCCCATTCAATACTCTTCACTCCCCTGAAAAAGGCACCCAGGTATTGCCCTAAATCCATGGGCATAACCTTAGTTTGCTTAAAAGTAAAACCTCCTGCAGTTTTTAAAGCAAAAATAGCAGCAGAGAAAGAATGAGGGAGGAGTGGGGAAAGGAAGAGCAGAGGGAGGGAAGGAGCGAGGGGGGTGGGGTCTGGGTGTGTGCCACACCTTTTGGGGGGAAAACACAATTGTAAGAGGGACTTTTTTCAACAAATGCAATCAGTGTAGCATGGTTTCTTGTACCCTCAATGAATCCCCAACAATAAAAAAAAAAAAAATAGCAGCACAAAAATCTACTGTGGAAAATACAGGTGAGAAAAACAAAGGCAATTAAAATCACACATAATCCTCCCCTAAGAGAGCCACTTCTGCATATCATTAGCCTACAGCGCGTCTCTTCCATGAGTGTGTGCAGACGTGGATATATTTATGTGAGTGCATATATACATACTTACATATTTATAAGTAAGATATAAAGACAGCATGTTATTTGGGGTAGGTTTTCTGTTTTTGTTTTCTTTTTTTTTGTGGAGACAGAGTCTCACTCTATCACCCTCAGTAGAGTGCTGTGGAGTCACAGCTCACAGCAACCTCCAGCTCTTGGGCTCAAGTGATTCTCTTGCCTCAGCCTCCCAAGTAGCTGGGACTACAGGTGCCCGCCACAGCGCCCGGCTAATTTTTGATGCAGTTTGGCCAGGGCCG
>CAUYON010114577.1:0-13418 GCA_963573935.1 Arctocebus calabarensis | reverse complement strand
TAGAGTGCTGTGGCATCACAGCTCACAGCAACCTCCAATTCCTGGGCTCAAGCGAGTCTCCTGCCTCCGCCTCCCAAGTAGCTGGGACTACAGGCGCCCTCCACAACGCCTGGCCATTTTTTGGTTGCAGCCGTCATTGTTGTTTGGCGGGCCCAGTCTGGATTCGAACCCGCCAGCTTAAGTGTACGTGGCTGGCGCCTTAGCCTGCTGAGCCAGAGGCGCCGAGCCTATACCAAGATTTTCGATGTATAATCAATGTAAAATAGTTAATAGACATTTGACTTTTTTTTGTACTTAGCCTTCAAACTCCATACTTTGCTGTGTATATCTGATCCCATGTATGATGTGCACCTGTGTTTCCCCCCCCCCCCGCCCAAACTTTCAGGAAGAAAATCTTCCTGAAAGAAGATTTAATTTATTTTTTTATTTTTTATTTTTTTTGGCCAGGACTGGGTTTGAACCCGCCACCTCCAGTATATGGGGCCAGCGCCCTCCTTTGAGCCACAGGCACCACCAAGATTTAATTTTTTTAAAGAGGGACAGAGGCGGCCGTGTAGTGGCCCCTCCTCTTGCCAGAAGCAGAGGCATGAGGCGCAGCACTGGGCACTGCTGAGAAGCCGGGGTCCCCGACCTCACCCCCCGGCCCTCCCTTGTCCCCACACCCTCTCATTTCCTATCCCCATCCGTGTCTGTCAGTCGGAACCTGCAAGGGCTGCTCCACTGAGCACCCCAGTGGGCTTATCTCCTAGGAAGCTGGGCAAATGGAACAGAAAGAAAAGAACAAAACAAAACAAAAAAAACTCCCCAAATCCCCAGAGTCAGGTAGCATTTCCCAGCTGAAAACTAGGAAGAGAACACAATTTTTACCCAGGCCCACTGAAGGTAAGTCCTGCTGCCTGCTAGTTTCCCCCCTTTTTTTCCTTCTTTCCTTTACCTTTAGGTCAGCAGGTACTAGACAGTAACTCACCTTTCCCATCTCAAACTCCATGCATGCCATAACAATGATCTGGGGGCACGAAATAGATAGAAATGTAAACATTTATATAGTTAGAGCCGTTAATACGTGAGTCCCTGAGTCAGAAATTGTTACTTGCTCCTCATTTGTCTGTTCACGTGAGACAGAGTTGCCCTGTCGCCTGGGCTGAGTGGAGGGCGTCCTCATAGCTCACTGCAACCTCAAACTCCTGGGTGCCAGAGTTCTCCTACCTCGGTCTCTCAAGTCGCTGGGACTATAGGAGTGTAGCAACATGCCTGGCTTATTTTTTCTACTATTTATAGAGATAGGGTCTTGCTCCTGTTCAGGCTGGTCTCCAACTCCTGGCCTCAAGCGACCCTCCTACTCTGGCCTCCCAAAGTGCTAGGATTACAGGAGTGAGCCAATCCCCCAACCCATTTTGTTTCCTTTTTAACCAAAAAAGAAATTCTGTAACTTATAAAATATTGCTTGTACTCTTCCTTCTTTCTGTCCCCACTTCCCCTTTTTCTACTCCAATCAGTAAGTTCTTGTTACCAAATGAGGCCGTCAAGGTTCAGAACATCTATTTTCTTGACGGAGAATGACATTGTGATTTTGATGTCTGAACCCTGAAATTTCATCAACCAATTTTTTTTTTTACACTGATTGCATTTGTTAGGTAAAGTCCCTCTGACAATTGTGTTTTGCCCCCAAAAGGTGTGGCACACACCAAGACCCCACGCCCCTCGCTCCTTCCCTCTCTCTGCTCTTCCTTTCCCCACTCATCAACCAATTTTTAGAAAGCATCTTAACAGATAGGAAACCTTACTCACACATTCTGACATCCTACCCCCTCTATCCCGAAGAACTAGAGAATAAAGTAACAAAAGCAACTCTCACCAGGACACTGTATTCCCAGATCATCCTCCAGAAGTCCAGGAGAGTTGATGACAAAGGGCCCTGAGTGGCGATATAAGCCTTGGGTGTATAAACTCCCTAAAACAGAATAGAAGTTGCATGGGGCAATTATCGTTACCCTACGGATGATTCTCTCTTCTCACCTGGTTTCCCTCCAACCCCTGCCTTTTTCTTTAGGTTCCTAGAGAAATACAGAATGCTTTTTTTCCTTTCAGCGTACCTTAATGAAGTTGGCATTGATGTAGTTGGAATCCTCATCAGAGGTTATCAGGGACAGCTCTACCCGGCTATAATCATCTATAATGCGAAATAAAGGCACAGTGAATTGAGAGGGCTTAGTCAGAGGGTTTACTGCACAGTCAGGGTCTAACCCTTTGAACAACGGATGCTCATAAGCCAGCAGCTGAATGAATGAACGCCCTGCCCTCAACAGCTGAATGAATGAACGCCCTGCCCTTTTGCAGTCATAAACAATGCAAACTAATTTTCCAATGTCCTGTTCTACAATTAAGAACAGTAAGCAATGGATGAAAGGAGATGGTAGTGATTGAATTTGAAAGCCAGGATGAGTTTGGGGGGGAAGGGAACTTACAGGGCAAAATATCTTTATATCTGTTTTTCTTGATGTTCTTGGGCCTCTCAGCCACCGTGGTAGGATAGGTTTTGTCTGCCTTGTACTTGGTAGATTGCCTTTTCAGCTTCTGTAATAAAATTCCAAGAATGATTCATCTTCCTAGAGAAGGGAGGCAAGAATCTATTTCTACGGAACTTTGCTCTGTCACTGCCCAGTCTACAAGCCTTTTAGCATCCTCCGGGTCTGACTTTATTCAAGACAGAGCTACAGAACATAAGGACAGCAGAATTCAGTGACTTTTGGAGAAGTGACTTTTCACACACACTGCAGCTGAACCACAAACAGCTAAAACTCAGAGGTGAAACTGGTGACTATTTTAAAAACCAAGTATCTTCCGCAGGGAAGCTCTGGGCTCCACCCAGTAGGCAGGCATTAAAGGTTTGATTTACTTTCTAATCACTGTTATTTATATTTAGTTCAGTGATTCACAGGAAACTTACATGAGTCTTTTTTACTTCAGATGACTTTTTTTCCCTAAGTGGAAACAAAACTTACATTGCATAAAATCTGTATCTAGCAAAATTTCAAAGATTTTAGTCCCAAACTTTAAACCCACCCCTCAACCAAATAATAATCTTTTTTTTGTTTGTTTGTTTGAGACAGTCTTACTCTTTTGCTCCAGGCTGGAGTGCTATGGTGTCATAGCTCACATTAGCCTCAAACACTCTTGGGTTCAGGTGATCCTCTTGCTTTAGCCTACCAAGTAGCTGAGACTACAGGTGCCCACCACAACCCCTGGCTAATTTTTTTTATTTTTTTCAGTAGAGATGCTCTTGCTCAGGCTGGTCCCCAACTCTTGAGCTCACGCGATCCACCCACCTCGGGCTCCCAGAGTAGGATTCAGGTGTGAGCCACCAGGCCCCGCCCAAGCAACAGTCATGAGAGAGCATCACATTGTATTTGTAGAACATGATCTGGGCCAGGCAGGGGCTAGACTACTGTGGTTGAGCAAGGTTCCTCAAGGTCGTGAAGTAACTCCTTTAAACGATTCCCATTGTCCGATACTATGCTGAGGACCAACACTGAAGGTCAGAGGAAGTGATAGCCCCTCTTTGGCTCTTCTTTAGGAACCAGGCCTGCTCTAAACTTTTTTCACTAGATCTTACTTTTGTGAACCCTTATTCAGTTTGCAAAAGATGGAGGGAGGTGACATCCATGATAATAAAAATATTGTTGCATTAAACTGAAGAAAATCATTTTCGTTATTTTCCCACCATATAATGGTGAATGGTCACATGAACGTCGTTTGCCTCCAGGAGTCGAGTCAGGCTTCCTCTCTTTAACTTCCTCTTGAATTTCCTCCCACCTTGGCCCTACTAGTTGCTGTTATCTCGGTTCTCCTCTTTCTTCTCTAACTTCTCCTTCTCACTTCCCGCTCTCTCTTACTGGCCCCCTGCTCCTTTCTCTCTTCTAATTGAGAATCCCCCAAGGTCCAATGTCAATTCCTCAACTCTCTGCTTTTCTATCATTATATACAGAGATATCATATACTACAGAAAGCATACTTTAGAAAGTGTTTGCCGACTTATTTAACTGATTCAAATTGAATTCTATTTCCAACCCCTATTGGATCAGTTTCCAAAGTTGGTGTTGAGATTTTGATTACTAAACTCTGGTCCTGAACTCCCAACCACGTCCTGAACATTTCCACTTCAGTATGTGATTATGCCTTCAAACTCAGAACATTCAAAACTAACATCAACATTGTCTCCCCTGCAGATGCCAGTGGCAGTCTTTAACAGCCATACTCCGGAAACAGAGTCACTTTCGGGTCCCCTTTTCACAACTCCCACCTCTGACTCAGTGAGCCAGTTGGTTTGATTCTTCCCATGCACTATCCTGCATTCACTTCCTTCCTTTGCCCACAAACTGATAGCTTAGTTCCAGGGGTGTCCAATCTGTGGCCCATGGGTGGCGTGCGGGACCGTTCTGCTTATCTGCGGTGTCCAATATCACAAGAAGTATGCATGGACATTTTTGGTTGTTGTTCATTGGCTCCTGTTAGTGTTTAATGTGTGCCCCAAGACAACTCCTCTTCTTCCAATGTGCAGCAGAAAAGAAGGAAGATTGGCTACCCTGATAGGCCTTTTCCCTTAAAGTTTGATCGAACACAGTTGCTTTTCTTTTTCCTCTGAGACAGAGTCTGAGGTTGAGTGCCATGACATCATTGTAACTCACAGCAACCTCAAACTCTTGGGTTCCAGAGATCCTCTTGCCTCAGCCTCCCAAGTAGCTGAGACTATAGGTGTCTACTACAACACCCAGATAGTTTTTCTGTTTTTAGAAGAGACAGGGTCTGGCTCTTGCTCTGCCTAGTCTTGAACTCCTGAGCTCAAGTGATCCACTGGCCTCAGCCTCCCACAGTGCTAGGATTACAGGCTGGAGCCACTGTGCTGGGCCATAATGTTTATATTATGAACTTCCAGCTAACAAACATATTATGATCTCAGCATTTTCCTTCTTCTTGCAGACTCATTTACATATCCAATAAAGTATTCTGAGCCAAGCTGGTCTCCAACTCCTGAGCTTGAGCACCCCACCTGCCTCAGCCTCCAGAGTGCAAGGATTACAGACATGAGCCACTGCATCCGGCTTCCAACATCCATTAAGTTGCTTTTTTATTTATTTATTTGAGACAGAGCTTCAAGCTGTCACCCTGGGTAGAGTGCTGTGGCATCACAGCTCACAGCAACCTCCAATTCCTGGGCTCAAGCGAGTCTCCTGCCTCCGCCTCCCAAGTAGCTGGGACTACAGGCACCTGCCACAACACCTGGCCATTTTTTTTTTTTGGCTGCAGCTGTCATTGTTGTTTGGGGGGCCTGGGCTGGATGCGAACTCGCCAGCTCAGGTGTACATGGCTGGCACCTTAGCCCGTTGAGCCACAGGCGCTGAGCCCATTAAGTTGCTTCTTACTTCATCTTCACACACTTCTTTCTCCATTCAGATCCATTGATCATTATTATACCAAACTAATTTTATGAAAATACTGCTTTCCTCATTTTTTCCTATACTCAGAACAACTTCAGTGAATCCCTTTTGCCTCTAGGGGAAGAAAATCCAAGCTCCTTAGCCAGGTACTTAAGGTTCTCCCCAGGTAGATCCCAAGTTCACGTTCATAAACTTCAGACCACCCTCTAAGTGAGAGATCTCTAAAGATGACTTCTAGGTTCATTCAAGACTGTACAAATCGATATCACTGATAGCTATGTATAATATGACTTCTTTACAATTAGCATTTTCCTTTTCTTTTTCATAAATGTACCCCTGTACTGCGATTTTTAAGCCATACTGATGGTCTATTTTGTTCCCCAGGGTGAACTAATAAACAGAGGTGAGGAAATAGAGGAAGATATTTTCTCAAGAGACCAGCAACAAGAAAACATTTTTGTTATTGTTATTGCAGCTTTTGGCCAGGGCTGGGTTTGAACCCACCACCTCCGGCATATGGGGCCAGTGCCCTACACACAGGTGCTACCCAAGAAAACATTTTTTAAAAAGGAGATTGCTACTTAGTTGCTAATATTTCGTATAAGCAACTAATTAATTAGGATATGCAACTAGAAGGAGTTTACCTAAGGAGACTTAAATAAGTAGTTTTTTTAAAAGGGTGAGGGGCTGGGCAAGGTAGATTGCTTGAGCTCAGGAGTTCTAGACCAGCCTGAGCAAGAGCAAGACCCCATCTCTACTAAAAATAGAAAAACTAGTTGAGCATTGTGGCAGGTGCCTATAGTCCCAGCTACGCAGAAGGCTGAGGCAAGAGGATCGCTTGAGCCAGGGTTTGAGGTTACTGTGAGCTATGACACCACAGAACTCTACTCAGAGCTACAGAATGAAAATCTGTCTCCAAAAAAAGGGCTGAGGGTGAGGAAAAGGAAGTCTAAAATAAAGATATGATAACATTAAGGGGAGAGAGAGAGAGAGGGAGAAAGAGACAAAGAAAGAAGTAGTACAGAAAAATATTTGATTCAACAACTCATCCAGAAAACTGTAGCTATAAATGATGTATAACAAAACCAATTTTTATTGATATAAACTACATTTTACTTCCTGCATCATATTTCTGGTCACAGAAACATTGCCAAACTTCTTTTTTTGTTTGTTTTTTTGTTTGTTTGTTTGTTTGTTTTGAGACAGAGCTTCAAGCTGTCACCCTGGATAGAGTGCTGTGGCATCACAGCTCACAGCAATCTCCAATTCCTGGACTCAAGCTAGTCTCTTGCCTCTGCCTCCCAAGTAGCTGGGATTACAGGCGCCCGCCACAACTCCTGGCCATTTTTGGGTTGCAGCCATCCTTGTTGTTTGGCAGGCCCAGGCTGGATTCAAAATGCCAGCTCAGGTGTATGTGGCTGGCACCTTAGCCCGTTGAGCCACAGGCGCCGAGCCACCAAACTTCTTAAAGACCAAAGCACTCCTGATTGAATTAAATGTGAGCTACACGAAACAAAAACACAAATCATCCAAATCTATTAGTAGGTCTCAAAATTGGCTCAGAATCCCTTATTGAATATGTAAGTGAGTCTGCAAGAAGAAGGAAAATGCTGAGATCATAATATGTTTGTTAGCTGGAAGTTCATAATATAAACATTATGGCCCACCACAGTGGCTCCAGCCTGTAATCCTAGCATTTTAGGAGGCTAAGGCCAGTGGATCACTGGAGCTCAGGAGTTCAAGACCAGGCAGAGCAAGAGCCAGACCCTGTCTCTACTTAACATAGAAAAACTAGCTGGGTGTGGTGGTAGACACCTATAGTCCCAGCTACTTGGGAGGCAGAGGCAAGAGGATCACTGGAGCCCAAGAGTTTGAGGTTGCTGTGACTATGATGCGATGGCACTCTATCAGGGGCAAGAAAGTGAGACTCTGTTTTTAAAAAAAAAAGAGTATGTAAACTTTTTCCAACTAAGGATACCAAATGGAACAGACAGCCAATGCTTGCTTATTTGCTGGACCACAAATGCCAACATGTATTGTTACAATGACCATTTTTTTCTGTTTATCTAGAGTTCAATCAGACACAGGCAACCTTGAAGCAGGTACACAATCAGTTCTTCAATCTTCTTTTTAACCACACAGTACACCCTCTTATCTGTGGTTTTTCTTTCCATGGTTTCATTTACCCGTGGTCAACTGCAGTCCAAAAATGTTACAGTATTTTGAGAGAAACCACATTCACATAATTTTTATAACAATGTATTATTATAGTTGTTCTATTTTATTGTTTCCTATTGTTGCTAACTCCTTCCTGCGGCTAATTTATAAATCAAATTTGCCCGTAGCTATGTATTTGTAGAGAAAGCAACATAGTAAACATGCAGTTTGGTACTATCCCCGGCTTCAGGCATCCACTGGGGGTGTTGGAAATGATTCCCCACAGATAAAGGGGGACTCCTAGAATTTGAATGCTTGTGGATTTTCAGAATTGGATAAGGAGCAGAGATGCTGACTATATATCTGTACAGCGTGTTTTTACACCAAGATTTATACAAGTAGACCAGTTTGGGAATTAAACTAAGGGCGCGACACAGACACACGAGAGCCTAAGTTAGACCAAGTTTCCAGTCCTCTCTGCTCTTATGCAACTTCAGAATCATTATTTTCAGGTTGTTATTGATCTCAGGGTTGCTGAAAAGATCTTGAATCTCTGCACAGTTATTTCTAGAAATCTCCAGAACTGAACCCAGTGCATACTCTTTGTTATACTGATTTTTATTTATTTTGTTCTCCTTGTGGAATGCTTTCTAGGGAGAATGACATACACAAAGGCCTTTTTATAAAATATGCTTTGATTAATTCAACAAAGTATCACAGATAAAGCTCGTGTGTGTCTTTGTGTGTGTGTGTAACTTGTTGAAGGTGGCTGCCTTCACTGCCACCTTCAACAATAGAGCAGAATGGCTTTTTTTCCCTTACTCTTCCTCTTCCTGGAGTCATTTGTAGGAATGACAAAGGGAGACATTCTTTTAGAAAAACATCACACAGGAAATACCTACAGAATTTTTAGCTCGTAGAGCAGCAGTTCTCAGCCTGTGGGTTGCGAACCCACAAGAACCATGTTAAAGGGTTGCAGCACTAGGCAGGTTGGGAACCACTGCTGTAGAGTGTGAAAGATTGTATTCCCCGCCCCCAGACGTCTTCACCTTAGACCACTGTGAAGGCCTCCCCTTCTCTTTATGCCAGATATCCAGGCTGCAACGCCCAGCAGAGAACCAAACAGGGCTGAATTAGGGCAGAGGAACTGATAAACCACACCAAGAAAAGGAACTCCGGGAGTAGGAAGCAAATGAGGTATAAACAGGCCCCTGAGGTTGAGGTTTGGAAAGAGGAGATGGGAGGTCACAGTGGTTATAGGCATTTCTCTGCCAACCATAAGCCAGGAGCTGTGAGTTCTCTAGAGGAGGCACCACCAAGAAAAATCAAGAAAAGAACTGCAGAGAGTGAAGTGAAGTGAGAGTCTAGCACCCTTTGTGGGCTTGAAGTAGGATGGAGTGGATGCAGAAGGAACCAGATTTGCATGTGCTTGTTAAGCTGATAGTAAGTTCATTCGGTTTGAAGATTAAACTACTACTTTCCTTTCAAGAAAGGAAAGAACTGGGGCCATGGCCATGAGTCTCTAGGAATTGGGACCGAGCCTTTTGCATCCTCTTCTTACACACTCGTTAAGGTCACTCCCAGAAGAGAACAGAAAGAGGAAGGCACGAGACTGGGATACCTTTGCCTTGAGGGACTACGTTATTACACAGAAGACGTAACATCAATTACATTAAAGAGAGGACAGTGCTGGGAGGGAAAGGAGAATCCAAGCCTGGCTGTCTCCAAACTCCTCGCTGTGGTCCCTCAGAGCCCGACCGCCTGCAGCTCAGTATTATTCCGAGCCTCCATGAAGAAGAAACAAGTCTGAGTGCCAAAGAATGGGATTAGGATCTCAGGCCTCTAACCCCAATAAACAGTACGACCAGTAGGAATGAAGGGTGTGAGCTTCTCCCGTGTGCACACACAGTCATTTCCAACAAGACCAGCAAACGTAGGGAGCTTGGTTTCCACTGCGACAGTAGGGTAAGTGGGTAGGTGGGTAGGCAACAGCTAAACCTGGGGTGGGCAAACCATGGTCTTTAGCCTCAGATACATAAAATGTAATGAATGGCAAGAAATTTATTTGAAATATCCTGTGAGTTACCAGGATTTTTTTTCTTTTTTCTTTTCTTTTCTTTTTTTTTTTTTTTTGAATCAGAGTCTCACTCTATAGCCTCGAGTAGAGTGCCCTGGTGTCATAGTTCACAGCAACCTCAAACTCCTGGGTTCCAGCAATCCTCTTGCCTCCTCCTCCCGAGTAGCTGAGACTAAAGGTGCCACCATGACACCCAGCTAGTTTTTTGTTTTTTTTTTAATAGAGATGGGGAGTCTCACTCTTGCTCAGGCTGGTCTCAAACTCCTGAGCTCAGGCAATCCACCTGCCTCAGTGTCCCAGAGTACTAGGATTACCAGCATGAGCCACTGCACCTGGCCTCGATATCTAGCGATTTTAAACCAACATAAGCACTTAAACCTGGCCTTCAGAACTGGGTATCTTCTCTCTATTAGGGGCTTGATGAATCCTTCATGTTTCATAAATATAATGTATCCTTTCTACAAAAATGCCCTACCCCTGAGAAACATAAAATTCACCTTTTTTTTCTTGCTTTTTGTTGTCTTGATGAATTTAACAACACTAAAGGAAAAATTTATTTATTTATTTATTTATTTATTTTTGAGACAGAGCCTCAAGCTGTCACCCTGGGTAGAGTGCTGTGGCGTCACAGCTCACAGCAACCTCCAATTCCTGGGCTGAAGCGAGTCTCCTGCCTCCGCCTCCCAAGTAACTGGGACCACAGGCGCCCGCCACAATGCCCGGCCATTTTTCGGTTGCAGCCATCATTGTTGTTTGGTGGGTCCAGGCTGGATTCGAACCTGTGAGCTCAGATGTACGTGGCTGGTGCCTTAGCCCATTGAGCCATAGGCACCGAGCCTAAAGGAAAAATTTAAATATAAATTTTGAAAATATCATATTCACCGAAGAAAACTGAGAACATGGCCACGCGTGGTGGCTCACACCTATAATCTCAGCACTCTGTGAGGCTGAGGCAGGTGGATTGCTTGAGCTCAGGAGTTTGAGACCAGTCTGAGCAAGAGTGAGACCCCGTTTATACTGAAAATAGAAAAATTAACTGGGCATTTGTAGTCCTAGCTACTTGAGAGGCTGGGTAAGAGGATCACTTGAACCCAGGAGTTTGAGGTTGAAATGATCTATGATGCCACAGCACTTTACCCAAGGGGACAGAGTGAGACTGTCTCAAAAAAAAGAAGAGAAAGAAAGAAAGAAATGGAAAGAATTATTAGATCTCAGCTCAGCACCTGTTGCTCAGTGAGTAGGGCACTGGCCACATACATCAAGGCTGGTGCATTGGACCCCAGCTCGGGCCTGCTAAACAACAATGACCACTACAACCAAACAATAGCCGGGCGCTGTGGCGGGTGCTTGTAGTCCCAGCTACTCAGGAGGCTGAGGTAAGAGAATCGCTTAAGCCCAAGAGTTGGAGGTTGCTGTGAGCTGTCACGCCATGGTACTCTACCCAGGGCAACATAGTGAGACTCTGTCTCAAAAAAACAAAACAAAACAAAAACTCTCAAAAATTATTAATATTATTTAGGGAAAGAGGAGTGTGAGGACTGTTGAAGACAGAGGTAACAGCACGTGTGCGACTCTGTGGCAGGGAAGATGGCAAGGATGAGAAGACGAGCAGGCCGTGAGAAGCAGAGAGGCCCTTGCGGGCTGGCCCGGCAGGACTTCGTTAGCCATTTAGTGGAAAGTCCTTTTAGCTTAGTCTGGAGCACAGTCCGTGGTTTAGCTACTGTAACTGCAGAAAGTGAAAAGAAAATGTGTGTGAGGAAATGCAGACTGAAAATAATCCTGCAACTTCTTCGGGCCCAAAAACCAACCAAACGAAATTAACCAAGTACTTATTTTGCACTAATTAAATTAGAAAAAAAATGTTCTGATTTTACCTGATAAAGTTAAAGTAAAGAGGTTAAGAGGCTTTGGAATCAAGCAGACCAATGTTTCAAATACTGACTTTGCCATCTCTCGGGTAAAATGAAGACAATACTTCCATTGTGTAGTGATTTACTGAGACCCGGATGGTAATGGGCTTAGCAAATTGCCTAGGACTGGGTAAGTGGGCAAAAAAAATTGTCCCTTGTTATCTTTTATAGTTATTGAATTAATGTTAGCAAGGTAGTAGACGTAAATTGGCATTTGGCAAACAGAAAAACTCTTTTGGGAACACAACTGGCGATACTTAACCAATGAGAGCTTATACTCTTTGACCCTTAATCTAGTCTCAGGATTAAGTCAAAAGAAGGGAAAAAAATCACATAGATAAAACATATTAATCACAGTATTCTCAATTATTGTGAAAAAAGTAGAAATACCCTATAAATGTCTAACAGTAGAGAAATAATGCAATTATTTGGGTGTCTACTATGTTTCAGGCAGTTTACATACTTAGGATCTTCATAGCAATTGTGCAAAGTGCATATTGTTTGTTCCCATTTTTTGTATCATATAGCTAATAATAGGCAGAACCTAATTTCAGACCAAGATTTATCTGACTCCACAGTTGTTATAACTTCAGATGATAAAGCAAGACACTACTTGAACTTGAAATTCATTTCCACCTCTTACTAGCCATGTGACCCTGAGCAAGTCAATTAACCCGTGTGTCATCTATAAAGTGGAAATAATAACAGTACCTTCTTCAATGAGTGTGTTCACAAAGTGTTTAGAATGGTATCTATAGCAGTATATAAATATTCACTCATGATTATTATTCTTTCATTATACCATGCTGTATCATGAGCCATTAAAAATTATGTACATTTTAATCAGCATGATAAATAATTTGGTATAACTGTTAAGTGAAAATATGAGAATATAAAATTATATCTGTGCTCTGATTACAATATTATTATTGTTATTATTTGAGACAAGAGTTTCAAGCTGTTGCCCCGGCTAGAGTGCCATGGCATCATAGCTCATAACAACTTCCAACTCTTGGACTTAAGCAATCCTCTTGCCTAAGTTTTTCTATTTTTCATAGAGACAGGGTCTTGCTTTTTTGCTCAGGCTGGTCTCGCACTCGTGAACTCAAGCTATCCACCCACCTCAGCCTCCCAGAGTGCTAGTAATATAGGCATGAGACTCCATGCCTGGCTTTGATTACAATAACATAAAAAAACATAAATAGACAAGAATTAAAAGAACCACAGAAAGTTTTGATTGCTGGAATTTGGTACTTTGATGAATTAATTTATGTTTAACTTGCAATAATATTGTTTTATAAGAATAACAATAAGAACTTTTTCTTAAAGTACCTTTAAGAAATTTTTAATAGTGTGGTTGCATCCTGCTGTTTCCTGTTGTATAAAAACTGTGTACTAACTGGGTTAAGCCCTTTGAGCTGAAGCAAGACAGTATTTAGGTTTTTTTGAGACAGTCTCAAGCTGATGCCCTGGGTAGAGTGCCATGACCTCATAGCTTACAGCAACCTCCAACTTAGGCTCAAATGATCCTCTTGCCTCAGGGGTCTCGCTCTTGCTCAGGCTGGTCTCGAACTTGTGAGCTCAAGCAATCCACCCACCTCGGCCTCCCAGAGTGCTAGGATTACAGGCATGAGCCACCTCGCCCAGCTCAAGACAGTATTGCATAAAGATTAATTTCATAGGCTCTGAAATAAGACCGATCTGGGATAAATTTCTCAGGTTTTTTTCCTCCAGACAGGATTTCACTTTGTCACCCAGGTTGAAGTGTAGTGGCACAATCACAGTTCACTGTAAACTTAAATTCCTGGGCTCAAGAGATCCACCCACTTCATTCTCCCA
>CAUYON010114574.1:0-54281 GCA_963573935.1 Arctocebus calabarensis | reverse complement strand
GGTGGACTGCTTAGGGAGGTGTCCAGTTTAGGGAGGTGGACCGTGTAGGGAGGTGTTCTGATTAGTGAGGTGGTCAGCTTAGGTAGGTGGTCAGTGTAGGGAGGCTGTCAGTGTAGGGAGGCGGTCAGTGTAGGGAGGTGGTCAGCATAGGGAGGCAGTCAGTGTAGGGAGGTGGTCAGTGTAGGGAGGTGGTCAGCATAGGGAGGCAGTCAGTGTAGGGAGGTGGTCAGCGTAGGGAGGTGGTCAGCATAGGGAGGCAGTCAGTGTAGGGAGGTGGTCAGTGTAGGGAGGTGGTCAGCCTAGGGAGGCGGTCAGTGTACGGAGGCGGTCAGCGTAGGGAGGTGGTCAGCCTAGGGAGGCGGTCAGCATAGGGAGATAGTCCGTGCAGAGAGGTGGTCAGCATAGGGAGGCGGTCAGTGTAGGGAGGTGGTCAGCGTAGGGAGGTGGTTAGTGTGGAGAGGTGGCCTACTATGGAGGTTCTACCACATATAACATTCCATTCATTGCAAACGCCCCTTGCCTCATGTAAAGAAAGACTTGAAAGTCTGAATTCAGTTGACAGCTGGTGACCTGGTGACCTGGGGAGCTGCAACTGCGGCTCCCCGCTGCATGCCCACTCTGCACAGAGAGAGGACCCCAGACTCCGCCCATTCTTCACATGGTTCATTGAACAATACTCTCCTCCCAGCTAAGGTGCTGAGTCACCTTGGGGACTGCCAAGTAGGTATGGAGTTTCTGACTTAAAAGGAACAGCAGCACTGGGGGAAACCACCTCTGGCCCAAATCTCCATGAAAAGCCTGAACAGTGTAGAGTTGCGGGATCTTGTCCTGTTCAGTCGGGGAAGTTCTAGTGCTTCCAGGTCTGTGGCCATGGGACACACCCTCAGGGCAGCCAAGCTGCGTTCAAGCTGCTTCCCCTGGATACCCGCCTGCTCTTTACCTGTTTCCTGAGGACCACACAGGCCCACCTGGAGCCCATAGAGCTGAGTGGTTCCAGAATCTCCTGTTCTTAGGTGGGCCTGCGCTGTGTCCTCAAGACAGCGCCCGGATGAGCAGGGCCTGGGCAGCGCTCTGCACTGAGCAGGCTCAGATTGCTGGTACAACGCCACTTGGCCAGAACAGAAACATCATCGTAGGTCAGGGTGGCCTGTCTCATTCTCATCGTTTCTTCTTTCCCCTGTTAGTGGTGGAGCCAATTCTGGAACAGCACCTTTGTGCTTTAAAAAATAATTCATTTTTAAAGTAGGCCTCGGGACACATTGCCCCTGAATAGCTCGCCCCACATCCTTATTGCTACGAGCTGCACTGTGTCCCTGACCCACCAGAAACATGGACATGTTGAAGTCCTAATCCCCAGGATCTCAGAACATGATCCAAGGTATAAACCGTGTCATTGCGGGTGTGATCAGTAAGACGGGGTCGGGCAGGAGTAGGGTGGGCCCTAATTCAATACCACCAGTATCCTCTTCAAAAAGAGCGATTCGGACACAGACACACCATGTGCAGATAGAGGGAGGGTTCTGGCTGATCCCCCTACAATCCAAGGGCTGCCAAAGGCTGCCAGCCCCCAGCAGCGGCTGAGCAGGGCAAGGGACAACACTCCCTCATGGCCTGGGGAGAGACCGGCCCTGCTGACACTTGCCTCTCAGCCCTCTGCCTCTAGAACTGTGAGAAAATCAATGTCTGCTATTTCTGTCACCCAGTTGGTGGCGCTTTGTTATGGTAGCCCTAGCAGATGAATACATTTATTTAAAAAGAATTTTCAATTTAAAATTTAAATACTGTCCATTTGGTAAATTAGAACAAATTATTAATATTTAATGTATAAAATCCCTAATGAGGGCCATTTCTCACCACAATGATTGTAGCTTGTACTTAAAGGGGAGTATTGTTTACCAGAAACCCCAGCCACAATTGGTACATCACAGTAGGGTTCCTTTCTAGGGACACCCCCAGGACCCCAATGTGCCCACCCAGTGGGTCTTTTTGTGTGTGTGTGTGTGTGCAGTTTTTGGCCGGGGCCGGGTTTGAACCTGCCACCTCCGGTATATGGAGCTGGTGCTCTACTCCTTTGAGCCACAGGTGCCACCCCCACCCAGTGGGTTTTGAGCAGATGCAAACTCTGACCCCATGTAACCAGTGCACCAAAACAACTGCCATTTAACTACACGGTGTTCCATGTCAACAAATATGACACTGGACCCTCTTTTGTCCTCTGTTCCTGGACTTCCAGGGGAAAGTTGATGGTGACACGGGTCAGCCTTGCCTCAGATCTCTGAATATCTGACTCCATCCACCCTGGTGTAGCACAGCCTTTGTTAGTTACCAGCTACTTTATTACATGCGTCTTTTCCTACTGCCAACTGGTGATATCTAATAAAGGAGACGTCAGGTTGCCACACTAGTGTGTGTGCTCTAGAGAAAAGTTCTCCACAAGGGTTCCCTAGCACATTTCCTTCAAAAAAGAGCACAGTCGATTCTTTCTTGATAGCAGTTGGTGAAAGGCTTAGGTCACTGGAAGTCATAGGTTGACTTTTGGTGGCAACACACACAAGGACAATATAAATCTTTGTCATATAATCCTTTGGTGATACTTTAAGGCTAGCCCTTAAAGGAAGGTATGCTGGGAGTCACATGGCCCCTTCCCTTCAAGCCTACACAAGGACAAAAGTGGCTGTCTTCACATGAATACCACACAATCACATTCTGGGAATCTAATTTCCACTTCAGAAAGGCAAATGCTAAGAGATTCTCAGAATCTGATCCCACAGCAAGACCCCACACAAGCCTTTATGATGCACCCCTGAGAAACAAGGGGCACAGATAGTAGCTACTGGAACTTCAGCCCTTGCAGCAAAGGTGATTACCTAATGCGGTTGTATCAAAAAGCACAGGAGTTGTTCGTGTGCTTTGGCTCAGGAAGAAGCAGGTAAACTTTATTCTGGGGTCAGAGTTTGGAACAGAAAGACCAGTGGGAGAAACAGAAGGTGACAATGTTTAACTATTTAGCAGAGCTGAGCTGAAACTCCTGCCTTCAGAGTAGAAACACAACAGGTTTGGGCTTTGAGTTTGTCCACGAGTTTCATCACACCACTGGCTAAAGGTTGATTCTGGGAAGACTGGGAAAGCAGGAAGCCTGCAGGCCTCTGCTGACCTTTATCCAAATGAGAAAGGCCAGAGTTTCCCCTTTACTGGGGCCTGAACCAGGTGGTTGTCCAGTGAGGGGACTGAGCCTGCTCCAGTAGGGACTGCAGAGGGCTGCGGGGGCCCTGTCCCCTTCCCCGGGGACTCGTGCTGCCTGTGAGCTCCCTGCAAGAGGCTCTTGGTATCCACGCCACAGACAGACTCCCGCCTGCCGCCTCTTCTCTTAGGAAGGCAGAAGCCTGACGAATCATGATGTGTTAATACTATTTAATTATGGCTTCGAGCTTAGCCTACAGTTCATTTAAAGAAAGAGAAACCAGTTAAGCAACATGTGGAGGGAAGATCAACACGTATTCCAACTTAGAAAAACCCTTTGGCCGACAGAACCGGCATTAGTCTTACTAATCCAGCCTCATCACAGCCAATTCCCTTCTAGCCATTCCCTAAAGGAAAAACAAAGTAAATATTTGCTTGCAACTTGAGGTCCTTTCCACCTAACAAAGTTATGGAAAGGCATTAGTTTTAGGCCATGCAATGTTTGAGTCAAGGGAACGGCCCACATGAAGTGGGCACTGAGGGTTTGCCCACTCCTAATTGCCTAGCTGAGCTGGATGTTGCTCCGAATTGTTGATTCTCCCAGTGGGAAGCCTCCCTGGGAACCATCAGGACCAGTTCTGTGGGAAACCCAGGGGCAGCTAATCTGACTACCTGGCCCTGCCACAGGACCAGGGCTTGTCTCAGCCAAGCAGCTTCTGCATCTCTTTACAGAGAAGCAAGAAGCAGCAACAGTCACACAAGGACAGGCTCTGGAGCGGTTAGCCCCGGGTTTCATGGTTCACCTCTTCTGCCTCAGGGGCAGGATTCTAAGTACCACATGGCATTAGCTGCAAGTCTTTGGGTTGTGATGAAAAGCCTACCTAGACAATCAAGGGAAATGAGTTTTAACTCTCAAGTTGAACCCAAAGAGATTGCCATTCCTGTAGGTCAACACTTCTCAAATTATCAGCAACATCATATACTTTCTGTAGTAGATCTGGCCAGCTTGGAGACAGGCATGATTCAGCAGCCCAACCAGTTATCTCCAAGGACTTAGATTTTTCCAGTCTTTCTAATCTGCCTTCCATGTTGCCAGCCTCAGTCTCCATAAGGCCCCACCTGAGAAGGACCCAAGACACCTCATGATGTCAAAATGGCAGCAGCAGCTCCAGACACACCTTTATCCCCAAGACCCCAGGGGAGAAAAGCTGCCTTTTCTGATTGCACATGGGAGAGGGAGCAGGTTCACTTTCCCACCAGCACCAGCAACATCTCTCCTGCTCTGTGGTTCTGACAGTGGCATACTATCCCACCCCAGCCAGGAGTCAGGGCATTTTTTTAGCTCAAGCTAACCCTAATTCCTCTCCTGCAGTTAGGAGTGGAGTCAATGCACCCTTATGAGACAGCTGCGTGTGAGGGAGGCAGATCACCCAAAAGCTACACCTGGGTGCTGTTTCCAGGATGGATGTTTGGTGGCAAAAGAGATGTCCCGCAGTACACCACGGCACTGAGGCGAGTGAAAGTGGGACAAGACTTTAGACTCATAACCCCCCGGGGGCTGGAGTCACCCCAAGAAGGATGCCCCTAGGGAGGAAGGAACTGGGCTTCTGCTAATGCTGCATCAGGAGCCTTGGCTGGTGGTTGTGCCCGAGCAGCAGATGCTAAGCAAGTACCACACGTAGGTCTCTGCCCCCATGGCCTCTCAGTGCCACCTACATCCTTCTGCGGATCCTGTCAACTCTCTTCTGCTCCTTTCAGTACATGTCACAAACTCTCCCTTCCTCTCTACCCCCTCCCTCTCAGTGGACAGCTTCAGGAGCAGAAGCCGATGGGCATGGCATTTCCATTGCCCCTTCCCACGCCCACATTCTGCCCTCTTAGCCCCTCCAGGGGGGAATGAGGGGCTCTCTTCCTCTGAGGATGAGTCCACTGGGCTCCCTGGGACCCTGGCTGCCAGGCAGCCCCTGACTTCTGCAGCCTCTGTCTCTGCAGGCTCACAACTCATCCACCCTCCAAATCAAAATAAAATAAAAGGCCGCCTCGCATCTGTCTCTTCCCTGCACGTCCCCCTAGGTGGCCAGAGTGCTCCTGCCAGCCCTCCCCTGCCCCTGGGGCTGCCCTGGGTTCATCCATGGGGTGATTTTTGCTGCTCTTCCGGGGGAAACTTCCAGTTCTGATGTTAGTACACTGGGTGAGCCCAGGGTCCTCAGTGCCACACAGCAAGAGCTGGGCACTAGTGCACAGTCATCTGGGTCTTGGCAGTCACCTGAGCCCCTGCTGCCGTGTATTTACAGTGCAGGTAACAGGTGTCCACTCCTGTGTGTGCTGTGAGGATGAGGGAGAGGCCCTGGCATGTCCTGGGCCCATGGCCCTGCTCAGCACACAGCAGACATCTATGGCTGGGTCTCCCATGGGTTCCTAAACACCCCCACCCCTCCAGGGCTGGAGCTCAGCTCCTCCCAGATTGCGCCTTCTGTACCCTGCCTGCCTTCCCATCTCCCTCTTTTCTCATTCCACACAAGCTTCCCAGGTGGCCTCAGACCTTCCATGAGTGATGACTGTACACCTAGACCAGAGAGAGACACCACCTCCCACGTATCCTAGTGTGTTTCTGGAACATTCCTTGAGCAAGACAAAGTGTCGTGATGGTCCTGTCTCCAGTGCTTTCTACAAATCCTGACATACAGAAACGTCTGCTGACACCGAATGAACAGATGGATAAGAGCTTGAGAATGAAAACCGCTGAATTGCCGTTCAGCCCAGCCAGAAGCTACTAGAGAGATCTTTCCATTGGGATTCTCTCACTGATAACAGCAAGAATTACAAACGGGAGTTTTAATGTGAGCTGGAGGTAGGGAAGGACAAATCAACAGTCTTAGACTCAGGAGTACAAATCATAGCAGCAGCTGTCACTTCATCAGCATCTACTCTCCAGATTAACTGTGTCTCTCCCCGTTCGCTGAAATGCAAACCACCAGTGCCTGGGACTGGCCGATGTGCACCATCCAGACTGCCTTCTCGATGGCACCCCCCCTGCTCTAAGAAGTTTGTCAGTCTATTTGTTCCCGATGGGCTTTGTCTGTAATCACAATTACACTAATTGAATATGATGTGATCCAGGAAAGAATGTAAGTACAAAAAAGGAGAGATGTTCCCATAAAGACTGTAAGGTGGAAGGCTTTCGACAGCTTCGATAAGGGTTGTTAAAGTGACTAATTAGGCATGGCCAAAGCCACCACAAAGACCAGGCAGAAAATTCTGAAACTCTGGGAACTCTACAGTACAGAGATAACTCTGAAAGCTTCTTTAGGTTCTCATTCTACATTAAAGAAAGGGAAAAGGGAATTTTAAAACCCACATATGGATAAGGAACTCCAATCACTGATCCACATTCAAAAAGAAACACTCTTGGACAGTAAATTAACAGTCCTATGAACTTAAGTTAAAATACAGTGGTTATGATTTTCTGCTTCATCTACCTTGAGTAATCAACCATCCCACTATAGTTAAGGGGGTTCTACCACATTCTAAAAATAGCCAACCTGGAATCACAAAGGAAAGAAAGGAAATCTGTGAGCATCATTGAATCCAATTTTTATAAAGCTGTAATATCATCAGACTGGGTTTTGCTTTTTACTGGCAAAGTCATGGACTCAGGAAACTGACGAAGACTTGATCTACCAAAACCCCAAAGAGAACTTCAACACTGAGGGACACAGTGAGCAGAGCTTCCTGAGCACAGAAAGGAGGGTGGATGGAATTTAGTTTGAACCTGAAACACAGAGACCCAGCCATAACGGGCGCTCTCAGTAGAGATGATTCTGAAAAATAAGAAAGAGAAACACGAAGAGCCACTGGAGATGAGGGGCGAAGATCTACCCCCTGGTTTCCCTGAAAGGATCTTATTTTCTCTAACATGAAATCTTCAACCAAAACCACTTAGCTGCTCTAAATCGTACCTCCTAGGAACTCTCCGCACCAACAGGAGAGAAAGTGCTTGTTATGCCCGAGTCTCAGGAGTTAAGTCTTGAAGCTGAAATAATATTTTCTCAGGAGGAGGGTGTCACTCAGGGGCCCCTAAAACCTATAGATTTGCAGTAAAAGGAAGGCTATTAAGCACTGGGCATATTGCCAAGGATGTGAACTTTGCCACCATGTAAGTGTCTACAGACGCAGGGCTGGGGCAGGCAGGGTGAGTCCGGGAGATAACTGCAGCTGCGGAGATAAGGGGGAACTGGCAGGTTATCAAAGTCAGGTCCGCAGCACAGAACTTCCCTGACCTCTGAGCACACATCTGCCCTTGCCCTCCTCCGTGTTTGCTGTTGATAACCTTCCACCCCGCCTTCCCCTCTTGTCTTTCCAGCAGGTCTAGGCCTCAATGTGGCCTCTCAGTGTTTCACAAGATCTGGTGTGCTAAGAGCAATAGAGCTTAGGCAGATAACATCTCTCCTCCACCTCTGGCCATGCTGAGAAGCTATTGGAGTCTAAGGGGCCCTCTGCTCCAGCACACAAGCTAAGTCAGGCTCTGTCCTGCCTTTCTCAAACCTGTCCTTACAAGACGAAGAGTAGTGTCCGGAGCACTTCAGCGCTGCCCTCCACTTGGTGCCCTCACCAAGGCCTGTGGCCAAGAGGGATAGCAAAGTGGCATCTCAGGAAGGGTCTTCCCAACACAAATCGGAGAGAAAGAGACCAGAGGTGAGAGTTATTCAACCACCAGCCACCACCCCATGTCCCCAGGTTTGGAGCATGTTCTGGGAATACTGTGCAGAGCAGAGGCAATGGCCTGGGCAGACGTAGGCCAGACTAGCTCTGGAGCACTCATGGGACAGGTAATAGATACCAGTGGGGCTGTCTGGAAACAAATGCTCCCATCAGTGAGCAGTTCAGCTTTAATTGCAGAGGTCATATATGCAGTTAAAACAGTATGTAAGCGTACAAGATATAGAGGCAAAAACTCCTCTGGCTTCACATCTCACCTGGTAAAGGAGATCACTCTGGGCAGAGGAGGGATCTGAGGAAGGTGGGTGGTGTAAGGAGGACCCCATATCTAGCATGAATAGTTCTCGGGCACAGAAGATGAGTTTACTTTGACCATGTTGAATTTCTCCCAAGATAGCTTTATTGAAATACAATTTCCACACCATTGAGAGTGTATAGATCAACAGTTTAAAAACTCTTGTACAGAGTTGTACGACCAGCACCATTATCAACTTCGGGACACTCCATCCCTGCAGAAGAAACCCTGTACCCATCAGCAGTTGCGCCAATCGCCCAGACCCTCCTTCCCAAACCTGCCTCTGAACATTTCATAGAAATGGAATTGTACACTATGGATCCTTTTATGAATGGCTTCTCTCACTTAGCAAATGTTCTCAACGATTTTGCTACGTCGTAGAGCATGAAGCATATGTTTTGTCGTTGGATAATATTCCATCATATGAGTATAACACAACTCACTGACCCCTTCATCTACTGACCAACACTGGGGTCATGTCCACTTTTTGGCATTATTATAATGCTATGAGTATTCACACACAAGTTTTTGTCACACCACTTACTTTTAAGCATTGGAATTGTTAGGTCAGATGGTAATTCTGACTTTTAAAGGGACTGCCACACCGTTTTCTACAAAGCTTGAACCATTTTACATTCTCACAAAGGTTACAATTTCTCTACATCTTTGTCAAAACTTGTGCCTGACTTTTTGGTCAAAGTCTTCCTAGTGACATAGCTCACTGTGGTTTTGATTTGCACTTACCTAATAGCTAAGGCTGCTTCTCAAACATTAGTGCATTTTCATTTAGAAGTGTCTATTCAGAACTTTTGCCCATTTTTAAATCCAGCTATTTGAGTTGTAAGAGTCCTTTATGCTAACATACTCTAGATCCATGGTTCTCAACCTGTGGGTTGCGACCCCTTTGTAACAATGAAAATACATCACGGCATTAGAAAGGTTAACTGCTCTAGACACAAGTCCCTCACATATAGGCTTTGCAAGTATTTTCTGCCATGCTGGGAGAAATTTAAGTGTCCTTTGAAACACAATAGTTATTAATTTTGATGAAATTCAAGTTATCTATTTCTTCTGTTTGCGCTTTTGTTATCACACAAGAAGCCATTATCTGAGTCTTTAAGATCTATGCCTATGTTTTTTTTCTAGGATCCTTTTCTGTGTCTTTTTTTTTGAGACAGAGCCTCAAGCTGTCACCCTGGATAGAGTGCTGTGGCATCACAGCTTACAGCAACCTCCAATTCCTGGGCTCAAGCGAGTCTCCTGCCTCTGCCTCCCAAGTAGCTGGGACTACAGGCGCCCGCCATAATGCCTGGCCATTTTTTGGTTGCAGCCGTCGTTGTTGTTTGGCGGGCCCGGGCTGGATTCGAACCCGCCAGCTCAGGTGTACGTGGCTAGCGCCTTAGCCTGTTGAGCCACAGGCACCGAGCCCTTTTTCTGTGTTCTTGAACTGGATCTAAGAAAATGAATGTGAAGGTAATACTACCTTCACTTAAAGTTTTCCATCTGACAGTGAGTGCTCTCCCTCTAAACAGCTATTGATTTATAAACATGACAAGCGCAATCATGCAGGTAAAATAAATTCATTTAGCAAATGGAATATTAGAATCATGAACCGTTGTCAAACTTAGTGAAGGTTCTCCACATGACCAATGTCACTTGAAATTACCACATGAAGTTCAAATTCCTTGTACTAGGACTTCTAATTGTTCAGTTATTTTCAGAAGTCCCCCATGGCTCCAAGAATATTGAATCAAACTTTCTTTAAAGCACAACAGGCCATTTTAAATGTTTTTTAAATGATTTGGGCTGGAGGTAAAACTTTTGCAATTGCACAGTTTTTCTGGAGGACCTAAGCTATTCAACACTACCAGATTTTTCACTTGCTTCCTTTAAAAGAACAGTAATGACAGGGCACACGACACCCCCACTTCTCGTTGATGACTTGTTTCCAGGCTAGCCCGAAACCCTTAAGTCAACTTTAGCCTGGTCCTGGCGGTCTCAGATCCAACCAGAGTTGGCTACGTGCAACAGAGACAGCCCCTGTGATCACCCATCCTCCCTACAACAGGTGCCCTTTAAGTCAGAAATGACATTCCAAACTTCAGGACTTTGCTTCACATTGAACCCCATGACTTACTGGAGTCTGTGTCACCACCTTCACTAGGGAAGAGGAGATTCCAGAAAGATACCAGGGCTAGAGGAAAGTGGGAAGTTAGGACATGCAGCTTTATCTACTTCTCATTTTTAAGGACTTTCCCTGACAGATGTCTCCTTCCCATCCACGAGCTGGGTTTCATTTTCCATCGTGATAAAAATGTTCACATTTCAGTCAAAAAATAACTGCGACTGTGATTTATGCTGCGGGACTTACATAATGATTTCACAATCTCTTGAATTGTCAAGCGTCTGTTTACTGATTGCAAAACACCCTCCCCACAGAATCCCTCACCCCTCCCTCCCTGCCCTGTGCCCTCCTGTTTCTGGGATTGACCGTGCTGTGGCGGCCCCAGTTGAATCCTGAGTGCTGCACGCCGGCCTCTGAGCAGCTGCACACACAGACGTCAGCCTGTCCTTGACACATCTCTGCACTCGTGTCTGCCCCTCCCAGGAGTGCTGTGAACCTCTCTGCAGGCCCCTTCATTCACCTTGGCCAACTGTCAGCAATGCTGACGGCAAAGGCGCAACCCTGACCTTTCAGGGTGCCTCCACATCACCCCAAGTGTGAGATCTCCCATCCTGACACGGAGCCAAACCAAAGGGTGCTCTGGGGAGGGCGGCAGAGTGGACAAGAGCTGGCCCGACAGCCCACAGCAGGTGCTGTGCACCAGCCAGCCCAGCCTCACAGCACTCCAGCACACTGATGTGACGATGTGACTGTCAACTGCAATTCTTGCAATGACAGTTTGCTCAAATCTCAAACACCTCATCTTCATTCAAAGCAGCCTTTCAACTAAAAGGCCCAGGTGGAAGAACTAACAGGAACTTCTCCTGGCAGGAGGTGTGGGCTTGCTGGTCATTTCCTTCACACCCTTATGGTAGCTAGGGCACTCAACCCCAGGGCAGCGAATGGGACTCTGCCTCCAAAAAAAAAAAGCTGCCATTCCTTAACATCTGCAGGACACACTGCGTGTGTGAGGTTTAGATGTCACAAAGTTGCTGATGAGTCTGCTAAATATATATGTTCCAACCTCCTGCCTTGACCTGAAAAGTCAAGTTTGAATTTAGGATTTTTGGATACAATAATATTCTATGCCAGAAGGTGGTGGCTCCAGGAGAATCAGCCCCCACCTCAGGCCCCACCTCGTCTTCACTCCTGACCCCAGTCCAGCCCTACACCCCCGAGGCCCTAGGACTCGCCAGCCTGCCGGCCGAGCTGTCTTCTCTGAAGACCACCAGCCCTTGGCCACCCTTTGGGCCCTGATGAGTGCACACCTGTTGCCTGGGGGACGGAGTGGCGAGACCCAATTACCTATAGCCAGGCGTGGGCTGCTGTGCTCATGAATTACATAATGAGAAAGAAAGATTCTAAAAGGGCAAATTTCTAGAAGTTACGCAACTAGTAAGCAGCAGAACCAGGTTTCCAACCGCACTGAGACTCCCACGTCTTCCTTTCTGCCTAAGCATGACTTCGCGTTTTAGTACAGCAGACATCTTCAGAGCATGACTTTGCATTTTAGTACAGCAGACCCTACGGAGTGGGTGGGTGTTTCTCATTTTATCCCCGCTGCTTCACAGTATCAAAGATGTGTTGCCTTTGTTTAAAAACATTTTCAGATTTAGCATTTCCAACTTAACAGTTCATAAGAGATCTTCAAACAAAGTCAAAGACTTCTAAGCCGTGGAAAATATTAAACACAGTTCATACTCTAGTTTCAACTCAAATCTGAGAATGCTCCCTGCGAGCCAGGGTATATGTGCTGAAAAGTTTCATAATCTAAATCTGAACAGAAAGCAAGTTTTTAATAGTTTAAAAGAAATGAAACTTTCAGACAGTCTGACATTAAAATGAAGCATGTCACTGAACCTCACTCAACATACACTGTCAGTGTTTTAAAATTATTTCATTTCATACTGTGGTCGAAGCATGAAAAAAGGATGTGCAGACAGGTAGCAGGCAGGTGGGAGAAAGGGAGGGAGAGAAAGCAATGCCCCGAGAGAAGACCAGAGCTCGCCACACTTTCTGCTTAAATTATCCCTCTTAAGAATTTTGAGAAGCTTCAAGATACTCTTAAAACTTATCATAATTTAAAATCCTTAGGGCATAATTCTGGCATATCTTAAATATTGGCATTTTAAGATCAAGTTGAAATATCATTCTTTTAAATATGCTCAGTGCAATTTGCCCCCCTTACCTTTTTATAAAATGCTTCAGCTCCTTCTCAGCAGACAGAATGTTTACAGTGTCCCTTTTTTCCCTTCATCTCATATTTCCATTTCTCTCCAGAATTTTATGTGCATTAAAAATACCGTTATGAGAGACTTTTGTCACTCTATCATAGAGACGCGTTCATGCTATGAAATACAAATTTTGATTTTCCACAGAGCCATAATCACAAAATGAATTCATACTTTGTCAGACTCCAGGGTCCCAAGAGGCCCCTCCGGAGGGAGGCGTTCCCCAGAGGCGTGCGGCAGGGGGGACACCATTCTGCAAAGCTGGCCATCACTCGCACTGCTGCTTCTGCTCTCTCTGGACTCAAACCATCCCTCAAGAGACCAAACTGCCCTTTTCTACTCTGTGACTTGCCATCCACAGAGTTGGTGTCACAGAAAAGCCCCAAGCCCAACTTGAGGTTATGGTGCCTTGACAGAGGAAGCGCCTCAGTTAAAGGTTCACACTCCCCA
Organism: Arctocebus calabarensis; assembly: GCA_963573935.1. Classification (NCBI taxonomy): domain Eukaryota; kingdom Metazoa; phylum Chordata; class Mammalia; order Primates; family Lorisidae; genus Arctocebus; species Arctocebus calabarensis. Next base: position 41,242 of record CAUYON010114574.1, on the reverse strand, counting down.
GTATTTTCAATGTACCATGTTTGACAAGCGTTTCTCACAGTATTAAAATTCAGGATGGGTGAGGAATAGGCCTCTGTCGTGGACAGAATATCACCCCAAATTCCTATGTGGCAACCATATTCCCTACTGTGAGGGTATTAGAGGGAGGTCTTTGGGGCTAATTAGACGAGCTCAGGTGGGTGGAGCCCCCAAGAGCAAAACTCGTGTCCTTTTGAGAGTTCTGAGAGAGCTGGTTTCCGGTCCCCCGTACAACACAGAGAAAGAACCTTCAGCAGACCCCAAACCTGCCAGCGCCCCGATCCTGGACTTCCAGTCTCCACAACTGTGAGAAATAGTTAAGCTGTCACAGCAGCCTGTGCTAATTTCATAGAGTGTCTTTCCTGAAAAGAGGAAGAGAGGGAACTGAGTTTAAAGGGGAGTGAAGAGCTGGCATGACCAGGAGAGCAATCTCAGGAAAGAATGCACAACGTGGCACAGGGTTGACTGGTGTCTCCCCCAAAGATGCCTTGAGGCCCTAACCCCAGCCCCTGAGAACACGACTATTTGGAACCAAGATCATGAAGATGCAATTAATGAGGACGAGGTCAACTGGAATAGGGGAACCCCTAATCCAACATACACATTATCCTTGTCAGATGACACACAGAAGGCAGGGCCTGCTGTGACACAGCTGCACGCTAAGTGCCCCTGAGGACAGAGGCCATGCTGATGACCCAAGAGTCCTGGGGGACATGGCCTTGCTGAAACCTTAACTGTGGACTGCTGACCTCCAAACTCTGAGAAGAATTTCTATTGTTTTAAGTCACCCAGTTTGTGGTACATTGTCACTACAGCGCGAAAGTAATACAATTCCACGTAGAAGCTGAGGATCTGGAACTTAAGTCCTCAACACCACTTGTGTCTACACAGCCTTGGAAACGTGGCCCTTCATGAGGACATCGACTTCCAGAACCTCCATGCTTCCTACTGCCCACTGCAACTATCGCAACTGGGTGGGCAGCTGCACAGCACCCCTACACGCATGCACGCACGCACACACACACACACACACGCACACGCAGGCACGCACACACACACACACACGCACGCACACGCAGGCACGCACGTGCACGAGTCTAATGCAGCCCTGGGCTCCATCCCCAGAGCCCTTGGTGACTGATGGGACGCTGAGAGCCACCAGATAAAGACAAGTGACAGCTTCACCTCTCCTAATGGAAAGCCATAAAAAGTGTCAAATATCCTTTCTCACTTGAGATTCTGGCTGCACAAACACCATGTTAAGAATTGATACAAACTGTTTCTTTCTGCTTTATCCCATATATTGTTCCACAACACAGGAAGACAAATGGACAGCCAGAGGAGCAAACTGCTGAGTCAACAAAATGTCACAGTTCAACTGTTACGGTTCTTAAACATAAACAGATGTAGCCGGCCAACTTCCTAATGACTCACAAACTCATCATTTCAATATGGTCTGGGTTAGGATATGATACATGCACCCACTTCAATTCACTTCATAGCTGACTGGGGAACAAAGTTTAAAAAAAAAAAAAAGTAAATGTGAATATAGCTAAAAATCACAACCCCCCAAATCAAAATAATTACACAGGTCCCTTAACAAGTGTTATAATTTATTTTGAAATTCAAATTAACTTTCAGTGACAAAAACAGGCAAAGGGTAACATGTGCCATTGATTATTAAAATCTGTACTCTGTAAGAATCAAATTCCTTCCCGATGTGTTATTTCTGAAGAACTCCACTGCTTGTTGGTGAGCACACATGCCAGTGGAAACCCACATAGCCACGCTAAGGACGGTTACTTGTAGTCTGATACATTCACCCCTCAAGTTTCAACACGTAAAAGGAATAAAAGCAAGAATGACAATGCATAAGGCAGAGAGTAAGTGGGAAATAAGAAGACTGAGTCAACTCACAGAGTTCCCGTGAGGAAACAAACAGGGCCACAGCAGAACCCCTCGAGGCTCACCACTAGCAGCTAAATTTCTTCCAAAATTAGATGCCAAATGTCCCACAATCATCTTCAAATCTGCTTTTATAGATTAGGGTATCAGTATCTCCTTCAAAGGATAAATATTGTTCCTTCTGTGAGGAATTCTTAAAACTTCGGAAACTATATATAAAACGGCCAGCCTCTTTGGAATGGTATTTATAATCTAAGAAGATGGATAGCTGGGCTACCCTCTCACACTTCACCGGTCATGTCGCTGGGGTTTTCCAGTCAGAGATGACATGAAGCCTCACAGATCTTTTTATCATCTATTTCAAGTAGAATAACTCTTAGAAATCTTTAAGCTATAATTCCCAGGCCTTTGATTTCCTTGAAAAAAGAAACTACATTGGAAATGTGCAATACTTGGTTATTCAATTCAAAGAGACATTTGAGGGGCCTCTTTACCTCAATTCATGCAGACTCCTTGGGTCTGAATGAGTAACATATTAGTTATTCTGAATAATCAGAGATTCTAAACATTAAAGACTATTCCAGGCCGGGGAAGTTGTAATCAGCACTCAGGGAGGCTGCAGGGGGAGGATCCCTTGAGCTCAGAAGTTCAAGACCAACCTGAACAAAATCCAGACCCCTGTCTCTACTAAAAATAGAAAAAGTTATCCAGGCAGAGTGGCGGGTTCCTGTAGTCCCAGCTACTAGGGAGACTGAGGCTGGAGGATGGCTTGAGCCCAAGAGTTTGAGGTTACAGTGATCTGTGATGATGCCACTGCTTTTATAGCCTGAGTGACAGAGTGAGATTGTCTCCAAAAGAAAAAGAAAAAAAAAAAAAAAAAGGAAAACAATTATATACCAGACAGGCAAACATGGTGGCATTATTTTAAAATTCAGATATGTTTTTAAAAGATCATACTTGTAATAAGTAAATTACATTGTAGAGAAACATCAAAATAAAGTTGATGAATAAAAAGGCACACTTGGAAAGTTCAAGAGTAGAAAGGATAGGACAGTTTGCTTTCTAATGCAGGAGGAAAAGTTAACAGACAGTGAATTACTATTTCAGGTGACGTTTTCTGTCAGTTGAAGTAGTTAACATTGGCTTTTCTTCTTGTCCAGAGCAGTCATTTCTTGCGTTGGCTTCTGAGTCGGTGTTCAGTCTTCTGCCATGTAGAGACGATACATCAGGGCGACGACCAGCGCCGAGACGGCAGGGATCACCCAGTTGGTCCACCAGCTGGAAAGACACAAGGAGCAGTGACGCTTGCGCAATGATCACTGCAGGCAACTCAAAGTCTTTGCTTCTCCTAACAGAAAATTACCACGGCATGATTTTCTTATCTCTGTACTTAATGTGGCTGAACAGACAATTTAGATTTGCTAAAAGTGACGTGAGTGCGTGTCCTGGAATACTGGCTACTGCTAAACGCTGCCAGCCTCACAAAACCTGCTTCACCCTGTTGTACTTCGGCCTATTTACATAAACCTGACACAGAGCTGTTTTCAGTTTTCCAGGAGATACTAACCAGGAGCAGGGATTTACCTCCATGACGTGAACTCTGGGTTGCATATTGCAAGTTAACCCTAACCCCTAACCCTAACCCAACTTGCAATATGTAAGTCAAAGTCAATATTTACACATTTTATTCTAGTTATATACATTAATTGAGAGTTTTAAATGGCATTGAACTGAGACTCGAAGACCAAAGATCTCATTTCAAGTGAGCCATCAGCAAGCTCTACGGCAGGGGTTCTCACCCTGTGGGTCACGACCCACAGGAACTGTATTAAAGAGCCGCAGCATTTGAAAGGTTGAGAACCACTGCTCTACAGGCAACGGCAAATCACTTCCACAGCTGTGGCCCAAACCAGTACTCAGATCCCTGCTAACACCTGGCCCCTAACTAATCTTTACAATCTCTTCCTAGTGGATTTAAGGTTAAGAAACAGCATGCCCAAACTACTTAGTCTGTGGTCTATAGGTCTAAATTCACAAAAATGCCTAATTTACAATGTTCAGTCCTGATGCATACAAGTTTGATCTACTAAAAATTACAGATGATAGACCAAATCAGAGAGCTGGAAAAACTTCAATTTATTTTTAAATCTTCAAAGTAGATTAGAATCTTTAGATTTTAAGTTTTTGGGAACAGAAATATATAAGCTTTCATATTTAAATAAACTATGCATATATTTTCATCATAAACTTTCTATTCTTTAATATTCTTCACACATCAACCCATTCAAAGATGAAGTTTCATATGAACATTTAAACTGCAGAGAGAGGGTAGGGGAGGGGAGATAGGGAGGGGGGATGTAGGAGGAGGGAGGGTGCTTGGGGGGCCTCACCTAATGGGCATGATGCAATGGTACATTTCAAATATATTAAGAAATGAGTATAATTTTGATACTGTGTTACTTAGTTCAATGTAAGCATTTCACACTATATATTGAAGCAGTACCCTGAATCTCATACATGCATTAATATACAAAATTATGATTTAATAAAAAACAATTAAAGAAAAGAAAACATCAAGATTTAAACTGCAAAAGGATTACAAGTTAATTTTCATCTCAGTGGGGTTTGCTGGGTTTTTCAGTTGCCCTTGAGAAAGAAACCTGCATCAGTTAACAGTAAGGTGAAGAGACGCCCTCAGGCAGGGACCAGCCCAGGACTCCAGAAGGAGTGGCAGGTAAGTTTTCAACAGATGAAAACTCTGTGGTTTCCAAGCTTGGGTCCAAAAGAAAAAAAAAAAAAAAGCCTATTAAGTTATTAAGTCAATATGGCAAAACTGCCAAAAATAAAAAAACTAGTCCCCAGAATAAGTGAGTCATGTAACACTTGTATTAGTGAGTTCAACTTTAGCACCAACTTACAAAAATGACAAAGAGGAGGAGGCGGCACCTGTGGCTCAGTGGGTAGGGCTCCAGCCCCATATACCGAGGGTGGCGGCTTTGACCCGCCCCGGCCAAACTGCAACACAAAAATAGCCGGGCATTGTGGTGGGCGCCTATAGTCCCAGCTACTCAGGAGGCTGAGGCAAGAGAATCGCCTAAGCCCAAGAGTTGGAGGATGCTGTGAGCTGTGTGATACCACAGCACTCTATGGAGGGTGATAAAGTGGAATAAGACAGTTCTTATTTTTCTTTTGGCAAAAAAGATAAAAGCAGTCTAGAATACCTTTCCCTGAGGAGGACTGCCTCTCTTTGGTCACCCTAACAACAAACTTCCAAATAAGAAAAACATTTAAAAAAAAATCACAAAGAGCAAACTGAGCCGTGCTTAGGGAAATGTAATCACTATAGTTTAAGGAACCAGCAAGCACCAGGCAAGGAAGGCGAGCCTGCTGGGACAGAAGTCTGCCCTGCCAGAGGACTGGCCATCTGAGGGGCCACCCTGGGGAATAGAGACAAGACTGGTGCCACGTGTTCCTGGGGGCAGATGTAGCTAGAGGGCGAGGTCTAGGGTGCCCATGGGGGCTGCCGGACGACGTGGGCCTGACACCCAACAGGTCTGGTGCAGTGGAAGGTCACAGAGAGGCCGCCGCACAGGCCAGGCACCCGGTCCTTCTCTGTGAGTTCTGCAGCCGGGTCAGGCTATAGAACCACCACGTACCTGGAGTTGGAGTCGACAGTAGTAATAAGAGTTTCCTGGAACATAAGAGGAAAAAGTAAAGTAAGTGAAAGGGAAAGTCCAAATACTTATTCATCATTGACTAAAAGCCTGTTTTAAAATAAGACCTCAGTACTTTACTAAATGCACCCTTCAAAAAATGATAAAAGGGAAAATGACATCATCAATATCTTTTCACTAAAATGCTTAATTTTGCCATTTTTTTTCAGAATAAAAAAATGTAAGCATTATCTATATTTCAATTGCTTACGGACATAACCCAGATAATTTGAAAATTTTAAGACTGAACACACTGCATAAAATATCCCACCCACAATAGGCATCTGAGTCCTTCAATGTCAGTACTGAAAAGACAGTGATGTGCACATACATGCAGCCCTCTGCCATCTGTAGGGAGAGTAGCTTAATTCTTCAAAAGCACAAATGAATGTTCAATGAAAACATCAGTTATTCCATTCAAATCTGGTGGATATAAAAGTGTACCTAAATTACATTCAAGGCATGTCAACCAAAAAGAAAAAATAAGAACTGTCTTTTTAGGTTCTGGCACTCTAGACCACCTTTCCCTAAGAGGGACTGCCTCTCTCTGGTCGCCCTGACAACAAACTTCCAAAGAAGGAAGCCTGTTTTTACTGCCCAGCACTTCTGAGAGCAGTCTTCTAAGGAGCACCACTAATGCAAACTTCCCTTAACTCTGAAAATGAAAAGGCCTAGTGAAATACAAACTTTCCTGGGCTTAACAGCTGTTAAGAAGCATCTTCTGCTATTTCACACCAGCAAAAGTATTAGTGCCTCACACAAAAGCAGCTGTAAATAAGGCAGCTTCTTCAGAAAGTACTATGCCACAGTTTCTTCAAGCACAAATAAAAAAAGCATTAGCAAAACTCAGCTGTGTGTAGCGAGGCCAAGCTACACTCTGCAAAGCGCATAAAAGAAACGGCCGTGAGAAGGCAGAAAACCTCTCAGGAAGAGCAGGCAAAGCAGTGATGAGACCAACCTTGAAAAAGCGCCTTTAAGATTCCTGACACAGTAAGAGGAAAAATAAGTCATTTAAAAAGACAACGTCACAGTATCTATGTAAGCAATTCTACATCTTAGCGACTATAAAAATAATTCATAACTATAGCGAGATTTTTCAAACTTTAAATACATGAGTAAAATTAACAAAGATTGCTAGAAATAAATCAAAATGTGCAAAAAAATGTTATTTAGCTATTAGAAGAAAGACAATCAGTTATGAAACAAAAGAACTCACTGAAGGTAGAATATTATTGTCACACCAGAAAGTTCAGCTTGAAACAGTACACGGAAGGCAAACTCAAACATTCATGACATTGTTACACTAGCACGAGGGTATTGCACTGCACATGCTCATGATCCTGGAAATTCAGCCGGCCCATCTGCCTTTGTTGTTGCCATAAGCCAGTTCAAAGGCTGCTAGAGCATCACTACCAGCAACAATGAACTTCCTGCAGATGAACTTAAGATAATCATATAACTTTGATTATTTAATATCTTCTTGGCTCTATAACCCAGGATGTTAGACAGTTTAAAAAGCAAAGTTTAATTTAGCACCATGTGCTGAGGCCTCACTTGTGTTCAGGGATGTAACTATTAAATACATCACTGATAAAAAGGGGGAAAAAGACTATTGTTTCTATGACAGGCTCTGTCACTTATTCTGGGACCTTGAGGGTACAACTTCAGCAAAAAGAGGGTAACAATGAAATCAGTGTAAGTTATACGTAATGACTCATAAAGTCGTGTATATCAGTATAAGTTGTGATAAGCTCCATGCAAAAGCACGCAAAGCTTTTGCAAATAAGAGTCATCTCACTGGTAAGTTCATTTAACTTTGCCCAACCTTTCCTAAGATTTCCTCCTTTAAAATACTGACATTTGATGCCCAGCATGTCAACCAGAGCCTCTGGAGGAAGCTTAAGAGACAGAAGCTGATGAGCCCAAGAGGGTGTCAGACTCAGTCCTGGCCCCTGTGATTTTGAATGAGGTGCTTAACACGTCCAGCTTCACTATCACTCCCATCCCTGGCAGATCTATGGATCTCAATTACTTAGTGAGAATCAAAAAATTCACACAACAATGCTTTAAGAACTATATCCAGGAAAGGGTACTGCTACTGCTAATGTCCTCCATGTAAATAAGCAAATTTGATGAGTACAAATCAAATGCTGTAGTTTGCTATAGTTGATACAGTTAATTTAAAAAGCCTAATTTCTATGTCTACAGACACCTGCATTTGGCAACTTACTACAACCCTTTCCTTTGGGCAGTTTCCAGTCAGCAACTGTTGGTGCATTTTATTTCACATTTCAACTAGATACTCTAAGCAGGCCAACGTTTCAAAAATTCAGACCACAGTGAACACTTTTCAGACTGGAGACAGATGGTTATACGACATATGACAAAATAAATATCTAAGGACACTCTTTTCTCATAAACTAAAAGTACGAGAATGATAAATCCAGAAAAGTGATCACATATTTTCTTGCATTTCATGTGCTTACAACCTCTCAAAAACCCACCAAGTTCTTGTCCCACATTCCTACAGTTCTGCTCTAATTTAAGCAAAGTCACACAATGAGGGTTTTATTATTGTTTAAATAAGATACTCAAGTTGGTGCATCTGTAAAATCTCTGAAGAGAGTAAAAATACCTAGAATTACTACTTTGAAAAGTTAGTGCGATTTGTAAAACTCCATTAAGATCTTCTCCTTAAGCTGATCAAATACATCAGCCACTGAAGACGACGTGAGGACACTCAGTCTTAACACACAGAGCTGTCATTCCATCTCAATGCGGGCAGCAAAGTCTTCTTTGATGTTGAAAGCTGAATTCCCAGAATTCAGCATGGAAACTTGCTCTGTTCCCAGAACACTGAGTATCAAAGTGATCAGCACTTTAAAAATAGAAAAATCAAAACAAACAGCAATGAACTCTTAGTTCCACACAAGAGTACTGGTTATGATTACAGCAAATAGAGGAGCCTCCCCTTCAAACACCCAGCGGTTAAGGCAGGAGACACATCTACCACTGCAGAAGCCTGTATAGCCTACGGCTAGCAGGAAAGAGAGTTATAACTAACACCTGTGTAGCTCAACAATGGAACACCTTGGTGAAAAGGGCATGGGGAGGGATTTAGCTCTCCTAACAAGCATGAGGAGCTCGCAAGATGAGAGCAGTAGTTCATTGGCAGTCTCTACACCTGTGGTGTTGAGAGGCACGAGATCAGCCTTATATTAGGCTGGAGGACAAGGCAGTCGGGAGCATGCGCATTCTGTCACAGACGGCTCACTCTGACTCTGTCTCCTCTCCTGCCTGCAGAACGCCAGCACGGTGTCTCTCTGCTGAAGATCACCAAGCTCTGCTAAAGACTAAGAACTATCTTTCTAAGAAGACTGCTTTACTCCCTCTCTCTCCCCTCCCCTCCACCATCTGCTAAAGTAAATAGCCCTGAAGCACCTAAGAGCAATTGTTCCTGAGCAAGGTTGCTTAGGTCTGAGTTAGAAACCTACATCAGCCAGGGCCGGAGACCAACCAGTCCTGGGCCCTGATAAGTGGAGTCCTCGAAAGGACCCCAGACATACCACCTCAGACCTCATGGCGTTTCCTGCTGTGGGCATTTATGGGTAGGGACACAATTGACCCTACGGTGATCTACGTTCATGGAAGAGACTTATCAAATCTGTGTTTTATTACAGCTGACTTATGCCAATATTATTAACATAGTGAATGCCTGACAGGAAAAAAATATACTTTTCCCCAAGAGACTTTAGAAAAGAAAGAAAAACTGCATGTATCCTAGAATTTCAGCTGTCCCAAAAGTAGCCTCCAAAAATGTGCTAATGTCAAGTAAACTAACAGCAAGGATTCCAAACAATTGTTAAAGAAGCCATTCAAACTCTGAAGCCCATTTTTTATCTTCTGGAAGTACTCATATCACAAACATTGAACTTAAGTCTTTTTTTGAGCAGGGAAAGAGCACATAAATGAAATTGCTTTGTACTAAACAGCATTACACAAGACTTTTATTATACTACCTGGCATGTTGAGATAAACATAGCCTTTATGCTCATATTATTCAAATAATTTTGATTTTGTTACAGATTAAAGACAGCACCTTGGCAGCAAACCTTGCAAAGCAAGCTCACCTATTCTTGATATAAGCTCGATGAAGTCTTGCTGTTGTTCTCTCTCCAATAAAACCAAGACCAAGATGAGAAGAATTATACTTTCTGCTGCTTGTTTTAAGAAAACCTTTCCCCCATAGTCCTTTCCTTACAGGGCAAGAGCTCTTTTGCCTGCCTGTACTTTTCAGGAGCTTTGGCTGTTCTCATCAATTCTTACTCTGGACTCATCTTCAGATGAGACGGTCAGTAAACACAGGGGACTAGTGAACCACAGTGTAACTCTAGTATTACTAGAACTGTTTTCCTTTCCTCTGAAAAAATAAGTCAAAAGGGTATTATTTAATATTAAATTCATCCAGCAAATATTTATGGAACACCTACTATGCTCCAGAGATGTAGAGATGAAGATGACATGGGTGGTGTCCTCAAGGATTTAAGTGATAAGGACTCTACTCAACCAGATTTTAAGTGCCTAAAAAATTAAGGCTTGTATCAAATTTTTCAGGTAGAAGCACAGTACTTACTACCTATAAAGAAGAGCTCTTCAAAAGATATCTCCTAATAATTATGATGAAAAGAGTAGTTTTAAGTATTGAGAGTCTTACAAAGTAACACAAGCTATCCCAACAACACGTACTGACCAGCCTACACAAATAAACCTTTCTGCTGAGCCAGGTCATATGTGTACGTTCACCTCACCTAGAAAGGCTCCTGCTGGTCTCAGCCAAGTAAGTAAAAGGCCTCTGCTTTCAGTGTAACAGGTGCTAAAGACAATGAAAATAACTCTCTCCATCAAGACATCAGAGATGGTCACACTTACCGAAGGCTTGGTTAACTTTGATCTGTCATCCTGCAATTAAAAAAAAAAGGCATGTTATGGAAGGAAAAAAAAAAAATTTAAAGTACCATTCCCAAAGTGCTCATTTGAGTTTTTTTTTTATATTATAATTCAGTAATCAGTATTTCAGATTTAACATTCAGCTATTAAACATAAAGCTTGATCCATTTGGCTTAACTGCAGAAATGGCAGATTAAGAGCTGAGAGGTGTCCTCTAGAGTTCCAAAGCCTAGAGCAGCATCCCTGACAATCCTCTTTATTGGTGGACATGTATATACATTTATTACACTTGGACTACGATCTTTAATTTGGAGAACAGCTAAAGACCTAATCTTTCCCTCCAGTCTCTCAAATTCCCTTTGAGATGTGTACTACTTTTATTTGCATGATATCCTCAGTGAATCCCTGCTCGCTCCCAATTGTAGGGTCATAAACTATCAATAATAAAGTGTGTCTAGATGCTGGCCCCAGGGAAGCCAGAAGGCAGGGAGAACAGAAATGCTGCAGTCAGGGCCTGACACCCACCCCCACCACCCCAACGGAAAGAACACGACAAGCCTCTCTGATTACTATAAAAATACTTCACTTCTGTGAAAGTTTGAAAATATGTGGGCAAATAAACTTTCCAGGTAAACGAAAGCTTACTCCCTGAAAGTACATCTCTCCTACCACCAAAACCAAAAATGAACCTCCCCACTCAATGGAAGTTGTTCTAAAATGGATTTCCTACCCTACAAAGAACCAGACATAACCCTTCCTCCTTCACAGTCATCAGAGAAGCACGAGATACAATGAAACTTTCTATTTGTGCTAACTGTTTTTGAGTTGGCTCACTTGAGATGAGGCTATTTGCCTGCATTATTTTTCTTGTGAGAAAAGAGGCAGTTTCTATCAGCACCTTGACCCCTCCTGATGCCCCGGGAAGCTGGGCAGCTGGGCAAAGAGAAGCAGGTGCTCACTGGAGGTCAAGAGGGTGCTTGATGCACCTGCAGAGCTCAGAAGGCTCAGAGACATCTTTCCAAGTTTTCAGCTGTGTGTCTGACAACTTAGGTTGACAGACAAGTCAAGTTTAACGTGGTCATTTGAACTACCATAGAAGGGCTTAAATTCATACCACAGCCCTGTGTTTATATGAAAACTAAGTCAGAAGTCAGAGAATGGGGTGACATTAGAGCTGTGTTCTCCACAGTCTGCTGTAGTGCACAGAATGAGGGCAATATGCTAGTTTTGCATACAAGGCACAGCTTATTCATTTAACATAGTTTAGTGTTGAAACGTTTTAAATCACTTTTTAGATTTAAAATATCTTCAGAAATTGCCCTCAGAAAAATATTTTGGCCAAAAAAGAAAAAAGGGAAAGAAAATTATGCTGGATTGTACCTTTAAAAAGTGCCAGTGAAAAAATGCAACCAGTAAAATGGAAAGAAATTGTTGGTCAATTTATTTACGACAAAAAATGGTGTTCTAAAATCAGAAGGAAGTATTTTCACTCCTTTTTAAAAATTTGGATACAGGCAAGCCAAATAGCTTTAAAAAGAAATATGAAAAAAGTACTTCCCCGAAGAACTTACTGGATGAAGCTCCCCAATGATGTATGTTTTGGACAACTCCCGAGCGTCCGTAGAATGTCCCACATCCTCAAAGTTCTCAGTAGCATCACCTCCAGCTTGTTCCCTCAGTACTTCTTCCCCACCAGGATGCTGTTCAAAAGATAGAATAAAAAATATTTTTTAAGCATATGCCTTAAAAGAAAATGACCAGTTTACTCAGCCAGATTACTCCGGAAGTCACAGAGGACAATGTTCATAATGTGGCCTAAAGACACACATTCCTGTATTCTTAATTTCCTTGGACCTGCAATGGCACCCTCCCTACCAGCAGACGCTGCCCCAGGCAGTCACGTGGCTCAGCCAAAACACTAGGAGGGCTCTTTCATCCTTTGCTAATACCTTAAGCTGTTCCCTATCTACTTGTTTTCGAATCCTAACTTGAGGATGACTACCTTCAACTTCTCTGGTCTAAGCCACGAGTAGCCACTGCCCAAGATGACAATGCTGTGTCCCTCTGAAAGGCACTGTGTGCCTGCACGGAACAGGCAGCACCGCGTTGGGGACAGACAAGTCAGTCCTCACCTTTGCAGGACTCCTGAGTTCTGGAAGGAAAAAAAAAAAGCAGCGACTTGCTCAAGATGGTAGAACTGACAGGGAGCCAGGGGGCAGAGGGAGCCTTCCAAGTAAGGAAAGCATTTCAGTGCTTTCAGCTAGTGCTTTAATTAGTAACAGAAAGGCCATCTGGATGCAGGGCCAGGGTTTTTTTTTCCTCCAAGATGACTGACACCTGGGTCCCCATCACTAGACACAGGTGAGGATCTGGTGAGAAGTCAGGCAAGTAGTTCTCAGATGGGGAAAAAAAAACAGCGTGGGTAAAGCATCTTAAATATACACTTCAGTAGGAGGAAAATCTTCTCAAATTGAGCTTGAATTTCATCTTCAGTCAGACTCATCTGACCGTGAGCAAATCACCTCTAAGTGCCTGGCTGCTGAACAAAGCCAGGCTCCCTGCACAGGGGTCTCCCGTAGTTCTTACTCCTCCCCAAAATGGAAGATGGAAAGGCATTGTAAAAAGGTCGGTCATCATTCTGTTTGGAAAGCTGTTTCTGCTCCTACTTTGTTTACACATTGCTAGTGTTAAAGACATGTACTACATATATGAAAAAAATTTTTTTAAACTTGATCTTTATCACACAATTTTTTTTAATAAAAAGCAGATAATATAAAGTGCTGGTGGATGCCACTCACCACGTGAACTTGGAGAAATGATCCTTAGCTCATATAGTTTTTGAAGATCAAATGTGTTAATATACGGGTCTGGCACATATATATGCTCACTTTGTATTACCTGGCATTTGTATTAAACATTTTCCAATGCTACTAAGTATCTTTTCTCAATGCCACTTTTTAATGGCTACACAATGTTATATTGTATAGGTAAGCCTCAATTTGTCTAAATAGCTTCTGCTGGGGACATCTGGTTTATCTGACGTCCACTTTCAATACAGCGGGAAGGCACAGTGGAAGTGCAGGCAGTAGTCTGACTAAAGCCAGGCTGAAGCTTCTGCATTCATCTCTAAGGCTGTGGCAATGAAAACATGGTTTTGTTGATTCTTCAACAGTGTATTTATTTTGGGCCCTAAGGAGAAGCAAAAGGTGGGAGAGATAAAATGATTAACACAACAAAACACCCACAAATTATGCAAATCCACATACTATACTTAAGTGAGGACCACTTAACTTGGGACTATACTTAACTTTTGATTCCTGTTAATTGCATCTGAGTACAGACAAAGCTTGAGTCAGTCACTTTCCAATTATAGCCTATCTTCAAAGGACAATGTCAGATGAGGTTGGCCTTTGATAAAGACTTATAAAATCAGATAATTTTTATTTATTTTCCTAATAATTGTTTCTTTTAGCTTTTATTTATTTTATTAAATCATAGCTGCATATGTTAGTGCAATCAAGGAGTACAATATGCTAGTTTCATATACAATCTGAAATGTTTTCATTAAACTGTTTAACATAGCCTTCATGGCATTTTCTTAGTTATTGTATGAAGACATTTGTATTCTGCATTTAGTAAGTTTCGCCTGTACCCTTCTAAGATGCACCGTAAGTGTGGCCCCACCAATTACCCTTCCTCCACCCTAAAAAATTAGGTAATTTTTAAATAAAGAATTCTGATCTTCAAAATGCTGAAGTGGAGAAAGTAAACATTCCATTTTGTAAGTAACCTAACAGTCTTAATATAAACAGAACTACAAAAGGGCAAGGCCTCACCTTATTTTCTGACCAAGAATGGAAATGAAAGATACATATGCATCTAGCTGACTTAATGCCTTACCTAACCATTTGGGAGGCAATTTTCTAGGAACAACAGAAGAGAAAGAGAAATATCTTGGATTACTGATTTCAATAACTGATAAAAATTTTTTAAGTAGACAGAAAACTACTTAGGAAAAAAAATCACATAGATCAACTCATTGACACCAAAATATCTTCACACTACCCCGAAGATTTGATTTTAACAATTAGAAAAAAAAAATCAAAGAGTAAAAGTGACTATTTCAGAACAACCCAAGTCTTCGTAAGACAGTAAAAGATGTGGGACTAGATTTTTTTGTAGTATCTTGACATATATTTATGATGGAAAGAGAGACGTCTGGCCAAGTAAATAGAGTTTAAATCGTGATGTGCTGAAACCTCACAATTCATCTTATGGCTTTTCTCACTCCGTCAGCTTGAAAAAGCTAAAGAAAAGGGTCTTTCTCACTGTCACTCTCAACTAACAAAGAGCAACTGGGACAGCTGGTGTCTGTGCCATCGTGCTTATTCCCCAAGGTCATCTTATGACAGCACTTTTTGGCCTTTTATTTTAGGTAGGTCATAGAATTTTGGGGTGGTCCAGAGAAAAGGTAAGGCTTCAAGAAAGGAAGTGGTAGAAAAACAGGTGAATGAAATTATCTGATGATTTACTGAAAGATTTAAGGAAAAGACCAAAACATATAGTCACATATAAGCAGGATTAGAGGTAACCAAAGAGGTCAAATTCTCCCTGAGTCTCCCAGAGAGTCTGAGCCAACGAGAAGCTGTGGCTCCACTATGGAGAGTCCGCAGCAGAAACCTGCCTGTTGTCCCCCCAGTGCAGGGCTCAACACACCTCTGCCCACCTGGTGGCAGCAACCAGGTAGAGGGCCCAAGGGAGGCAGAGGGTGGGCAAAGGATGCTGAGAGGACAATACAGGGACCTAAAGGACAGACTGAGGACAGGCCTAGGAACACAAGGCTATTTTCACCTGAGCTGCCCTAACGAAATCTTCCATTTTTCCAAAGGAAGATTTCAGTTTCCATGTATGTGTCTTGTACTGAAGTTAACTCAAACACACACTGAGTGTCTCCATG
The DNA here is from genome assembly GCA_963573935.1 of Arctocebus calabarensis. Classification (NCBI taxonomy): domain Eukaryota; kingdom Metazoa; phylum Chordata; class Mammalia; order Primates; family Lorisidae; genus Arctocebus; species Arctocebus calabarensis. Next base: position 25,702 of record CAUYON010114574.1, on the reverse strand, counting down.
TGCCCGACACACTAGTGAGCAAAGACGCCACAAATCCTGCCCTCTGGGAGGTCACAGACGAACAGGGAGAGACTGTGAACCGCCCATGACCAGGCAAGTGAAGGCAATCTTACCAAAGAGCACAGCACCGCGAAGCACAGGACAGGGGCATGTTGATGCCACCAATCTGGTCAGGAAGGCTCCAGAATTGGAAGTGAGGGGCCAGAGGGAAGGAGGAGAGGGTTGGGGGTGAGGGGCAGTTAGGCCATGTAGTGCTTCTGGCCTCTGCAAGAATTGTCATCTCTGTCCTGTGAGCAATTAGAAGCCATTGCAAGGGAAGGTGACAGAATCAGTTTAACCTTAATATATAACCTAGTCTTCAGAGTGGACAAGAGACACAGGGCAAGAGAAGCCACCCAGTAGGGCAGGGTGGTAGCAGCGTGCACAGGAAGAGGTGTGTGAGGGTTTGAGACCAGTGGATGGGAGGACCTGGGCCCAGAGGGAGGAGCCAGGGACGGTGCGGAGAGGAAGCACGCAGATGACTCCAGCATTTGGTGTGCACTGCAGAATGGACGGTGTTGCCAACTGCTGCAACAGGTGTCCTGGAGAGAGACAAGGCTCCAGGGATAAATTGGCTCTAGAGCACAAACGCATCGTGTCCACAAATCCAGAGCCCATAGTGCCTTCCTGTGCTTTTGTGAAACCTCCACTTTCTCAGTTACCCAAGAGTACTCTGTTCCAGGCAGCAAATGAGAGTCTCAGGTACGAGCCAGGGAACACCAATAAAATAACCGGAAATAGATTTTGTGTTTTGCATCTACAATTTAAGTGTTATTTTTAGGAAAATTAAAAATATGTTTGAAAAGATTAAAGGTTGGCAGTCTAAATTCAGAAGACAGTAACTGCCACAGCCCTACCCAACACCAAGGATCCTTTAAGGAGGACATAGTGCTGAAGCGCATCAGAATCAGTAACCCTGGCCACGGGCTCTCAAAGCCACACAGACTGAGCACTCAGAGCGTGGCACACAACCGGTATCTCCTCCCGACATGCTCCGTTCACCTGACTTCTGGGAGAACAGGTGCCTCCAGCATCCCTCCAATCTTCCCCAGGGCTCAGTTCCTGGCCTCCCTCCTCCCACTCTGACCATCACCCGACTCCTCCCATCTGCACCTGTGCACTCAACCCCTCACTCAGCCTCTAACTCAAACCAAACCCCAAGGATTCACCTTTTCCCCAAATACACTCCTTCCTAGGCTTTCCACCCTCCCTAAATGCTGCCACCACACACCCAGTTGCTGTGGCCTAAGACTGGAAGTCAGTCACACGAGTCCCCCCTGCAGCTGCCCATCCAGCCGGGGAGGCTCAGAGTCTAAGGTCGTGCTGCCCCTCCCACCAGCAGTGCTGACCATTACCTCCTGACTGGACTCCAGCTTCCTGTGTTCCTTCTTACAATTAATTCCCCTCACAGCGTCACACCGGGAAGACTTTTTAATGATGATTATGGTGATGTAGGAAAGAAGGATTAGGCTGGGCAGCCGAGGGAGGCTGGTAGTCATGGAGGGGCAGAGAGGTAAAAGGTGAAGCCGAGGAGTTCCAAAGATGAAACGGCCCGATGGAAGGCCGCAGGTTCCCATCACAGCTCAAAAACATCCAGGTCTTTGCCATCCTGTGGCCTCCCGGCCTCCCCGCAGGCCCAGAAACCTAGTCCGATCTCACAACCCTACGTCTGCCTTCTGCGTGGGAAGCTTGGCTCCCAGACCTTTGTGAAACTTGCTCCATGACCTCTTCCCTCTGTTTGAACGCTGGAGTCCTGCCTGTGCCCACACACCCTGCTTTGGTCCGCCACTGAATTTAACTGTTCCTCCCTGTAATAAGATACTTATCACCACCTGAAGTTAGTCATTCCACATCCATGGATTCGACCAACCACAGATGGAAAACATTCGGAGGGGGCAACCCTGGACCCACACTGAACATGTATAAGCTCTTGTTCTTGTCATGATTCCCTCAGCAACAAACTGAAATGACTATTTACATAGCAGTCCCACTGCACTGGGTATTTTTGTTTGTTTGTTTGGGGGTGTTTTGCAGCTTTTGGCCGGGGCTGGGTTTGAACCCACCACCTCCGTCATATGGGGCCGGCGCCCCATGCCTTTGAGCCACAGGCACTGCCCTGTACTGGATATTATAAATGTCATAGAGATGATTTAAAATATATAGGAGGTTGTGCATAGGTTCTATAAAACACCTCAAATGCTGTGGGACTCGCGCTTCCTCAGAGGTCCTGGAACCAACCTCTCCTGTAGGATGACGTGTTTCCCATCAGTTTGTTTCAATGATTCCTGGGCCCGAGACTTGTCTGTCTTGTTGATCACTGTTTTCCCAATACCTAGTTCAAGGTTATAGGTATTTGTTGGATAAATAAATAAAGCACAGATCATTACACATGGGTTTTGGAACTATGATGTGTAACCTTTTCTCAATCAATCACCTTTTCTCTCAATCCAACTATTCCAGTTTACAGTATCTTCCTTTTCCTGAGCCATCATGCTTCTTACCATTCAGAATGCATCACTTTATAATTTTCATGTAATTCATTTAATCAAATGAACTGATTTGTCTACCACATGCAAGACATTAGATGGCACACAAAAAAAAAGTACATAAAAAAATCAAAGACATTTGATTCTGAAGAAGCAGGCGATTCATTCGGGGTAAAACAATAACACAGAGAGGACACAGGTCTTCACTGGTGCTCATGGTTTTGAGCACCTGTAACGCTTGCAGAGTGTGGATCTGAAGGACTTTTCCGGAAAGAGGCAGCATGGATGAGCCCACAGCCACCTACGTGCCACACCAGCACTGGCACTCACGGCTCAGGTCAGTCTGATGAGCATCAGCTTCTTATCTTTTTTAATTAAAAAAAAAATCCCCTCGATTAAGCCATAACTGACAGCTAAAAATGGCACGTACTGAAGGTATATAATGTCTTGATAAGGTACATACACACTTTGGAGTGATTAGACAAGCTACTTAACACATCAGTCACTCACAGACATCCATTTCTTAAGATAAGAACGTTTGAGGCCTATTCTTTTGGTAATTTTTTAAGATAAGAACATTTGAGGCCTATTCTTTCAAGGTAATTTTCAAGTATACCATACTATTAACTACAGTCACTATGCTGTACAAAGTATCTCCAGAACAAGAGTTAATACATCAAACTATGTTGGCAGAAAAACCTTTTTTTTTTTTTTGCTAGAGAAAAAGCCTTGTTCTGTCACCCAGGCTAGAGTGCACCGGCATAATCTTAGCTCACTGTAACCCATAACTCCTGGGCTCAAACCAGCCTCCCACCTCAGCCCCCCAAAGTTCTGGGATTATAAGTGTGAGCCTCTGACCTGACCAGGAAAAAGCTTTTGTTAACTGACTTATTGGAGGAGAGGCCAACATAACTGCTGAAGATGGCTCAGGACCAAATGACACTTCTGTGACTAGGTAGCAGGTTTTAGGATCAAGCCAGACCTGTTTTATCATCTTCCCAACTCAAAGGCATGAAGGGGTAAAGTGGAAAAGTTGTTGTCTGTATAATGGTAATGCAGTGAAAGCTTGCATAATACACAGTAGTTCATTTTATTTATATTAATCTCATAAAAACGTTATATGGTTTTAGTCCTTATTTTACAATCACTAAAAATCTGACATGGCATCTTAACTTCTTTAGTTATAATTTCTATACTAATGTGAAAATATAGTTGTAATTGTCCTTGTAAATTTGGGGGTTAAAGTCAAGAGTTTATCAAATATGTATGTACAAAAATAAGGAGAATAAAGAAAAGGCTGAAAATAAAGTGTTAAAATACTGGTATGAATAAATCTGAGGAAAGGACAGGTCACATCAGTGAGGAGAAAAAGACCCTGCCAGATCTGAATGGCTGCCGGAGGGCAAGGTCAACCTGAGCCTGGACTGCTCATCCCAATTTGCCCCATTCAACCATCTAAAAGGCAGAGTCCTGCCTTCCTGTGACACAGAAGAACTTAAAAAGGAAAATAATGTTTTAAACTTGATAAATTCTTCTTCCCTGGCGACCAAAATTCCCTAATGAATTAAGCTGACTTATTGTCCTTTGGACAGTGCTAACAGAAGCACGCTCAGATTCTCACTTTAGCTTTAGTTAATAGCACCAATCCAGCACTTCCAGGCAAACACTGTTGAGTTACCTGCTGTGAAAAGTCAACACTCTTATAGCGGAAGACTAACATGTTGCTCCTCACCTACACCCCCCACCTCTTTCCAAATATACCCTAGTGGTAAGAATTTGCTTTACTCTTAAAAACACTCAGGGCAGGTGGATCCTGGAACTGCTTCCCTCAGGAGAGATGCAAGGTTTCCAGGGGTAGCACTGTACTCACAAACACTCTCGGGGACAGGGTGGTAGGCTTATTTCATACCCACATTCCAAGAGCCTCTCTGGGAAGACATGAGGCCTGTTTATGAAGCTCAATGGTTTATACCCCCGGTCTTTAGAAAAAGAACTGGGCCCAAAACCTACAGGTGATGCTGGGATGCCCCATGGAAAGCACATCCAGGACCATTCGCATGGCAAAGCCTATCCCTGTGAGGCCTTCGCCCACACCTCAGTCTCTAGCTCCCAGAGGCTCTCTGCTTCAGCGGGTACAAGTAGCAAGAAATCATACAAAACACCCAACTTCTTTCAAATGAAAAAGAGAGTGGCCCATTTCCCATTCACAAGGGAAAAAAAAATGAGTATCAGCATGAAAACAGCAGAAGGTGCCTTACAAGAGCAGGGAGGTGCTTACATCACACATCAGCCACAGAAGTGTAAACATCGAAGACAGGGCCTTGGGATGACTGAAGGGCAAGATAAGAATTACAAAATACACCTAAGATTTGAGGCGTCACTCATTGTTAGAATGAGGTCAAAGAAAAATGGTAAATAAGGAAATAAATGCATTATTAAGAGATTTCACAGTATACAGGATTTTTAAAACTACAAAAAAAGACCATTTCCTACTTATTAGTGCACATTGAAAATGGATACATAAAAATTGGCAAGATAAAATGAGATGCTTTTTGATACAGGTGATCTGAAGAAATAATATATTCTTAACATAAAGGCAAATCCCTCAAGCAGAAAGAAAAGGTTGCTAGTAAAATCGCAGGCTGCCTAGACTCCAGGCAGTCTGCAACTACTACTTATTCAGAAGCTGATTACTGGGCGAAACCGCCTCCAGACCCATCCTTCACTTCTGCTGTCTGCTTCCAGGGCCATTCTATCGTTCCTTCCATACTCTATCCAGAAAATAAAAATGAGAGTAAATTCTATTTTTGGAATTATCTTTGCCAGCTATATTCCTCTTTAACACAAATAATCTGATACAATGAAATTACTGCAGGATTGATAGAGAATAGTATTTTTCTTTATTGTTGTCCTAACCCCTAGAATTCCTACATTTTACGGCTATGGAGAAGCAAGTTATAAAAATCTCAAAGTCAAAAGTTAGGCAGTCTTCCCAGGAGACAGGAAAGCCTCTCTTCTGAGACCAGGGAGGCTCCTCACACATTTCTCACTGCGGCCACCAACTCCCTCACCTACTCTCATCCCCTCTAGGCTGCTGCTGGAACACTCAGCCTCAAATACTGTTTTAACCATGTCTTGCACCCCACCAAAAACCTACAGTGGTGAATTTCTGCAGCCAAATCAAATGTCTCTTGAATTACTCAACAGAGGAGGCTTCAATATCCACTCAGCCCAGGGAGTGCCCCCAGCTACACAACCAGATTGGGGGAGGAAGGCTGCTCACTGCTCCAATGTGTTTTCCCCCAATAACTGAAGCTTTCAGCTGGGAATGGCCAGAAAATGAAGATACTACATCAGCCTCCTTTGCAGCTGGGCATCCCACCTGCTTAAACTCCGGCTAATACAATGTGAGAACCTTCCAGAAATCTTCCCTTTAGTGTGGTGTGCTCCTGCTGCCTGGAATAGGGATGCTGCTTCCTGGCACAAGAATGAGGGCTGGCCAAGAAATGAGAAAGGACACAGCTGTCACATGTCGCAGCAACAAACAGGACAAATAGCCAGTTAGTTGGGGTTCCTCTGAGTCTCATCCTAATTACCACATCAAACATTGAATCAAGAAACAGGACCCGCAAGCCTGTACTAAAGCACATGAGCTATAAAAATAAACAATGCCAAGTCTCAACAAACGTCAAACACCTAGAGAAATATTAAGGGGCCACGTGATTGTTCACTAAACAGAATGGAGTCTGGAAAAGCATAAGCTATTAAAAAACACTCCAGGCCCCTTTAGAAAAGTTAGGGTTTGGCTTGTGGAGCAAACGAACAAAGATGAACAAGCTGAAGAGGGAGGATGGTGGCTGTGCTGCATGAGCCCTGCACCACGGACCAGGGACCCGGCTCTGCCCCACCCAACACGGCTCCAGCCTCAGTAACTGAACAGCTCCCCTCCTGCAAGTGTGGCTGTCCTTCCCCTCGCCCGGGAAGCAGCAACAGCTCCTGCCTGAGCTGGAGATCTTCACACAAAATAATTGGCTCAAGGTCAAAGTCCAAAATGTTCAGAGTTTAAAAGGACCTTCAGAGGCCTGACACCCTAAACATACAGATGCAGAAACCAGGCTCAGAAATGAAGCCCAGCACCACCCTGACAGTGCTTGAAGGAGGCAGGGCCAGGACACAATTCCGACTGTTAGAGCTCAGCTCTCTTCCACTTATCTTTGAAGATGCAAATTACTATATTTCTGAACAAAGTGACTTGAAATACAGATACCATCTTTAAAAATAATGTTTCTTCATGAATCCTATGTACTCAATTTTTTTTTCTATGTACTCAATTTTGATATGAGGACAATTAATGCCAATTAATGACCTGGTGGGGGTTGGGGGAAGGGGAGAGCAGAGAGAGAAAGGGGGGGAAGGAAGAGTGGAGAGGAGTGAGGGGGTGGGGTCTTGGTGTGAGCCCACCTTTTGGGGGCAAGACAGGGTTGTAAGAGGGTCTTTACCTAACAAATGCAATCAGTGTGACCTGGTTTCTTGTTCCCTCAATGGATTCCCAACAATAAATTTTTAAAAAAAAGAAAAAAGGAAAAAGAATGCTTCTTCATAAATTTCCCTGCTGAGAACTTAGGGGAAAATTTCTCACTTCTTATAAACCTCAAGGAAATTTTGGTACTTGCCCTGCCTTCCTGAGTCTTGCTAACTAAGAAGACTGGAGACAGCTGTTCACACAACAGACATCGATGCCAGGGCACCACGTCACTACAAGTTTTTCCCTTTGAAAAAAAAGGGGGGGGGGTATCCAGAACTACAGGACTACATTACCTCACTGCAACGCGCATCAGGTCAAAGTCATTCCTGTGAGGGTTTACATAACCCAGCAAAAAACAACCACAGCAAAAAAAAAAAAAAAAAAAAAATACCCTTTTAACCTCAATGTAAGCTACGTGGACCAAAGTCCACCAATTCTGGAGTTTTGAACAGCATCTTTCATTCCAAACACTTTAACACTGCCAAAAAAGGTGGATGGAACAGATTGTCTAAAAACAATGACTAGGCAAAAAAAAAAATGTGTTAAAGAGCTTATCTGCAATCGTTAAGCCAAAAATGAAAACAATTCGCAAGAGTTTGGAAGTACAACAGTTCAACAGATTTAAAATAACATGACAGGCTAACCAAACATTTCCTTTCATTTCTAGACACAGCTCCTCTGAGATAGCAAAGGGTGATGGCTTCCAAGTAGGTTTGAGCTCCTCAGACCTGGCTCTGCTCTGCTCCATCCCGGATTCTGCAGCGGCCAACCCCTGCGTGGAGCACTCACCGCACACACCCTCCCACTGAATCCTCACTCACATCACCCGATTACTGCTTCCCATCCCACTCCGCCTTCACCCGGCAGGCTGATGGGACCCACCACCCCGTCTGGCGAAAGGTGCTGCTACCACATGTGAGAGCCACAGGCCTCCCAGAAGTTAGAGTCTAATAAAGAAGCACACACGTCAAGAGCCGCTGCAGGGAGGATGGACAGGGCACCTCTCCCAGGAGGCAGAGAACTGATCAGACAGGGTCACTCGGGAGGGGACACTTGTACTCTGAGTAAAAGTTTTGGCAAGGGCTTCCAGGTGAGGCTTCTAAGCCAAGGTACTTGGACACCACAGCAGCCAATGGCGTGGCAGAGCTGCACAGCTGTAAACACCGGCGCTCATGAGTGACCTGCTGTGGTCAGCTGAGGCTCCATCTCCTGTGGGACACTGACCTGGGGGGACCATCTTCTGTCACCTTCTAGCTTTCAATGCCTCTACTTTCTACTCCAGCAGCAGCGGTAAAAGCCTAGGGGAAACTGGGAAGTGTTTACGGTACGGTGTGTGGACCTTTCCAAAGCTCACAACCAGCCTCAGCAGGCAGAGTCCACACCAGTCCTCACGACCCTGTGTATACTCAGAGGACAGCCACTTCCCTGAGACCTGCTAACACAGATGGCTCTTGTGCCTCTAGAGCACAGCAGGACAGCCACTCACCTGCTGGACTGATATAGTTAATTAGTGGAATGTCTGGCATGTAAGATGGTCAAGTGCTATTGATTTGGTTTCCTTTTTTCCCCTTCCCCATGTCTGTGCCTGGCACAGAGGCTGGTGCCTGTGCACTGCCAAGGCCACTCCTGCACCACAGCCCAAGCCCACCCCCCTTCATCTTCAACAGCTTTCTGTAGATTTAATCAACTAGCCTGATTCTACTAAGCCACAGAATCAAATTACAAGAGTTAATAGAAACATCATATTATAAAAATGACAAACTTATCTACATGAGATAATTCTTAGGTTAGGACAAAGACCTTTCAATTACTTCAGAATGCTGTTATGATTTTTCTCTCCTTGAAAAAGAGAAGAAAAATTCTTCTTATTTTTAGAATTGAAATAGTAAATGTTTGGTCTAAAACATTCTATGAACCAAAGGTAATTTTGTATTTATTTGGTCACTCTGTCCTGACCAACATTTTAAATTCTATGACTACCAAACTTATCTCATTAGGTAAATAAAGCAAGTAAGCCAACTGCTGATGTGATTGTTTCTGATCTCAGAAGGGTACATAAGCCCCCAATTCTGACCTGATGACCTCCAGGTGGAGGGAAGGTCAGGCCTGCCAGTGGGAGGCCACTTTGTACCTCCTACTCTGCTGCCTGACTCAACCCAGCATCCTAATAGGAAGAAGCAAAGCCACCAAACCCAGGGCGCAGTGGCAGAAGAGCTGGGACCTGAGAGGAGCCACTACTCCAATTACTGTCCGCCTAGACTTGGAGTAGCCAAGTGATTCGATGAGACCAAAGGTGGCAGGACAGAAAGACAGATAATGGCACCATTTTCTATGTTTTCTTTCTTTCTCTCAATACCAAATAATTGGGCCTCTTTTTCCTTTTATGTCTAGAGTTAAGAATAACAAATTAAGTTGAAACATGCTGATGGAACAAGGGAAAAATAAAACAAGTAGTTGGGAAATTATTCAATCTAACCGAACAGCTACTCTGCATCAATCTTCTAATATTTTTTATAAAACTTAATTATTCATTCAGTCAGTCAATACTTATTGAGTCCTTTCTATGTGCCAACATTATTCTAGAAACTGGAAAATATCAGTGAATAAAACTGAAAAACACCTGCATTTATGGGGCATGTGTGAACCGGAAGGAAATAAACACAACCCTAACGGGTCAGTAAACTACACAGTAAGTTACAAGGTGGTGTGTGCTGCAGGGGAAGAGCTGAGCAGAGAGACTGGGCTCAGAAACTCAAGGGCCTAGGGACACTTCCAGGTTTATATACAGTGGGCAGGACCTGCCTCGTGGAGGTGACAGTGAATACTCGAAGTAGTGAAGAAGGGAGACGAGCAGGTCATCTGGGGTGAATAATCTTCCAGTGCCAACAACTTAAAATGAATCATTCTTTCACCATGAGGTCTAAGAATTCTCTGCCTAATTCTATGCCTCTTCAAAAAGTTTTACATTTTATATTAAGAGCTGTGATCCATTCCAAGATAATTTTTATAGAAGGTGTGAGGTTTAAGCCAAAGTTTACGTTTTGGGGGAACTGATGTTCAATCGTTCCAGAAGCATTTGCTGAAAAAGCAAACTGCTTCCTCCATCAAACTGCTTTTCCATCCTTGTCAAAACCAGTTGGAAATATTTGTTTGCGTCTATTTCTGGGTTCTCCACTCCACTGATCTCTGTCTCTCTGCAAGAACCACACTCCCTTGACAACCACAGTTCCATCCTAAGCCTAAAAATCTAGTCATAAAATTAGCCATTGAAGAGCATACAGTGACCAGATCTGGCTCACATTTTACAATGTCACTCTACTGTAGTGAGAACTGGGGGAGAGAGGGGGAGAAATTACAAAAGTTAAGCCAGCAGGATGTTCTGGTGGACTGAATGTGAGTATGAATGAAAGAGAAGAATCACAGGGGTCCTTGAGGACCCCAGGGGTTTGGCCTGAGCAACCAGATGGATGGAACTGCCATCACCAAGATAGGGAGGAATGACTACAGAGCATGTAGGATGGAAAAATCAGTTCAGCTTTTCATGTCAGGTTTTCAGAAGTCCATGAAACACCTGAGTGGAGACATGCAGTGGCAGAGCCGTGGATATAAGAACCCAATGTGCAAGGAGAGTTCTTTACAGCCTGGATATGACAATATAGGACTCACAGCACATTTAAAGCCAAGGCACTGGGTGAGACGCCGGAAACCCTGGGCCCTGGGGTCTCTAACACTGAGGGCAGAAAAGGAGACAGAAAGTCTGACCCGGGGGGCATGAGGAAACCAGGTGAGCACATCCTGACACCAAGTAGAAAGGGCATTTCCCAAAGGGGTGACAGCGACAACAAAGGGCATCATGGTGACCTTGGCAAGTGCAGCTTTGGTAAACTGGTGTGATTTAAAAGAGAATGGAGAATTGAAAATGGCACAAATGGCAAGCTAACCACCATTTCCATGTTGTCCCAAAGCGGAAAGTCAGGAGAGGAGAAACATTGCACACTTAAATACTGGTGGGAATGACCCAGTGGGGGAAGGCCCAGACGGAGAGTGGGGTGTGCAGACCAGAGCGCAGGGGACGGCTGGAGTCTCTGGGTAAGCAGGAGGAACAGGACCCAGTGCACAGCTGGAAGGGGCAAGAAAATGCATACGAGGGGCCACCCTTACCTTTCTTTTTTTTTTTCTCCTGACTTCATAGGCACTTCCCTCAATGCCATTCTGCGTTTTGTGCTCTAAGATTATATTACAATTCACATATTCACAAAAACTTTCTACCAGTTTCTAAGCAGGAAATCGCCTGGGTCAGAACTCCAGGCAAATATCTACAGAGCAAGGACCACGCTGCATGCACTACTTGTGTGGAAAAGAAATGGGAAAAAAAGAACTAGGACAGTGACAAAGCTCACATGGGCCACATCTGTGTCCCTACACAGGACACTCCTGTTCCACCCGGAGGGGTTACTAACTGCACTTGGGGCACACACACAAGAGAAGCAACAGATCCTGGTGACCCAACTGCCAGCAGAATGTCAAACAGGACAGTGTGACAGAAAACTCTCCTCTCTGGGGAACAGACCTGCCCAAGCAGAGGCAGGTAGCAGGGAAACCAAAACAAAGGTTTTAAGGCAGAAACAAGTTTGGCTGGTTTGAGAAACAAGGAGAGGATGGGGTGCCCAGGCGGAGATAACGTTACCCGCTGAGGTGGAGAGGTAGGCAGGATCACATGGAGTTTCTAAACTGGGCAGAAGAGACAGCATTTTATTCTAAATGCAAAGGGAGGCCACTGAAAGGAATTAAGCAAAGAAATGACAATGTGTTTCCATAGACGAAGTTCTTTTTTCTTCTACAAATGGCATTCTTTGGTGTAATAAAAGCATGTTACTCAAGCTGGAAACAGCTCATAAAATCACTTATGAAATACCACAGGCTTATCCCCCAGAGGCCACCACGGGGCTAGATCAGGCATCTACAGCCCCTGCACCTTTGCGCCAGACTGCCAGGAGCAGGACACAGAAAAGAGGGCAGGGGCAGGCAGGTCCCTGTATTTCAGAGCTGGGGCCGCTTCACACTGCCCTGGAGACAACCCTTAGCCCCGCACACATGGCTCACCTTCCCTGACCTCAACTGCACAGACTCGTAAGACCAGGGCAGGTGGAGAGCGTCTTCTCAAGAAACTGAGCAGAGAGGGGTTCTGGAGCCCTGCGGTGGGACTGACCCCTCGCTGTGCACCTTGAGCAAGCTGGTGCTTCCCCAAGCCGCACGTCTTACATTTACAAAGGAGGATCCTACCACTAGGGCCCTCCGAGGGTGGCTCTGGAGACGGAAAGTACAAACCCAAAGAAGGCTTCATGTGTGAAACGCACTGTGCGTGCTATCTGGCACACACTGAATGCTAATAAATGCTCAGTAAATGTCCTCTACTATCACTATTACTAGCTCACTAGGGATCGTTATAAGGGGGAGAGGGGAATTATGAAGGGCATTTACTGAACCCTGCCTGGAAGATGGAGACAGGAGAAAGCAGGCTGGATTGATTTTGTGTCCTGGCTGATTATGTGTACAGCTGCAAAAACTTGACAAATAGCCCTGCCAACAATAAACAAAAGCAGGCACTGAAAGAAACAAGCTTGAAAATTGATACGAGGGCCCTGGACTACAGAAGAGCTCCAGTTATCCCATTTCACACAGGCTGCTGCCGTCCCAGCGAGCCTTGCAAAATGGACCCTTGACTGAGGCTATCGCTGGTCCCAACGCCAGCGTTTGGGCATGGGCCTGACTAGGAACCAAATTCTACAGATGTAAGTAACTTCTTGCCATCACCCACAGGGATGTCCTCCCTCCCTCATCAGAGGCCGTTCGCCACAGGCAGCCTGAGTCTGTTCCACCAGGACGAGGTGAGGTACCCCACCCAATCTTCCACCCATTCTCTTGTTCTTGTGTTAGTAAAAGGCACATGTGACCAGTTAACAAATACTCCTAAGTGTATATTCTCAAGAAAACAAAGTTCAAAGGTAACAGGAAAAAAGCATATTTTATTAAGATATAGGGACTGCTTTAAGCCACTACTATTTAGAGTCCCAACTAGTCAGCTGGAGCCCCTGGCCACTTGGCCTTCAGACAACAATGGGCTGGTGCTGGAACTATGGTTAGTTGTTTCATAGAATAGACCAGTTATTACTCACCATAGCTGCACTTTTAAGAGAATTTGTGAGCTAAAGGTGCTAAAAAAATTTTCCATAGATTCCTCTTTTAACAAAAGTATACATCCAAACAATTTAGGAGAAGGAGACAGGCAAAACACAGCCAAATGTCTGAGTTACTAAGAACTAAGACCTGGGAAACACCCATCCTGGTAGGTGACTGTGGCCACTGGGACAAGCCATCCCAGGGCACTTTGGTACATGTATATCCTTTCACCCCAGAATCCCACTCACTAGGACGTACTATAAGAAGGTAATCACAGGTGGTAAACTACACAATACAGCGTGCAGGAGAAAAGTTACACACATTAGGATCCATCTATATCAAAAAGAGGCAGCTTAGAAAAATATAATTCACTAGAATGAAATGCTACCCTCAACATCTATAGTAGTTCGGTGGCGGGGGGGGAAGCAGCTTAGACAACGGCACATAGAGTATTCCCATTTGGGTAAAACACATCTCTGAGCAAAGGTGTATGTGTATAGGACTGGTCACCTCTGGGTAGTGGAATTCTGAGCAGCTTTTTCTTCTCTGTACTTTCCCACACTGTCTAATTCCACTAAATAATCATGCATTCTTTCCCCCTAAACAATAAAGTATGTTTAAAAGCTCCAGAAAAGAGATGATTTCTCATTACGCAACAACCTGAAAAATCATATTTCAGGTGGATATTTGTATTGAGTCATTTTGGTTACTGGTTACCACTATAATTTCTGAGGTGTGTTCTCAGTAAATAAATGGACCTGTCACTTAACAAAATATGATTCATAAAATTTTAATTCAAATAAAAGTTATTTGAATGCCTTCTCTTTAAATACTTTTCCAAGTGTTTTCACACGTTATTTGTCCCCACATTCACAGATCTGAGGCAGATGCAGGTGACAGAATAGTCCCCACTCCAGCAGAATAAGGACGTGATTTAGACAATTACCTGGCTTGGCCAGAGCTCACGTCCCTAACAGGTCTGTGACCAGATCTGTTTTTCCTCATCACAGCCCAGCACTTTCCCATTAATGTCCAATGGGGCCAGGGTTGTTCAGACTTCATCACACTAAAAAGGAACTAATCAGTTGTCCTCCACAGTTCAGGGTTCTTTCAGAATAACAGACATCGCATTAAGTAAAATATAGCACATGATTTATTCCTTGATTTAACCAAACCGACCCATGTTTGTCCTTCCTTATTTACAATATTCATCCACCTTAAACAAAAAGGTAAAGTTAATCTAAAGAGTTTTCTTTGCAACAGGTTACCAAAAATTTACATTCATAAGTAGCAATGTTATCAAAGATCCATAGCTTCCTTCTCCACGTGGCCTTGTAACATGTGGTTTCACCACCTGTTTACCTAAGATGCATAAGCCATCATTACCACTAACACCTTTATTTTTTCATCCTGTGGACTTCATATTTTCTTAGTCTTATTTACCTAACAGTAAATATTAAATAGTAATAGTGTTTCCATTTTATATACAAAGGCGTGTAGTACTATGCCTTTTAGTATGAGATTTGGAATACTATCAAACTTTTTTACAAAAAGCAAATGCAATTAGCATTTTACCCCTAAATATAGCAGCCCTGACAAGGGCAAATTCCATGCCTTTTATCATTAAGGACAATGAGTCTTCAATACCCATGATTTCTTCCAGGATCCCTGGGATACTCTAATCCCCAGCCTCAGAATCACTGTTCTCTGCAATGCTGGCAGCCAGTTTCCATGGAAAACAACAAAAATGAAGTGCCTACAACACAGTCTGCGATGAAGAGCACTCTTAGACTCCAGATGTCCATGTGAGGCAGAAGGCTGTTAAACAATATCCAAGGTCAGATGCCAGACTACCAGAATCCAGGAATACTAGAAAATGTTCCATAGAAACAAGTGTCCATTTTTATAATGTCAAGGGGGCAGGGAAGCCAACTCAACACAAAGACATTTTGCTTTACAAAATTTTCAGAACAAAATCTAATTCACAAATCAAACACCCATGGACTTGAATTGAAATCTGTAACTAATATAACTGTTATGTGATATCTTCTCTCCCTTCCACAACTCTTTTAAAAACTGAATGGTGCTGCCCAAATCACAGAAAGGGAAATGCAAATCATTTCCCCCCTCTGACCCTAAATGCTTAAGCTCTCATTTCAAATAACTGTCCCTCAAAGGTCTATAATCACTCATAAACTCTGCTAATGATATAATCATATACATGACACGACTCAATTTCACAAATATTAATTCAAAAATCAGAACTCAGGATAGAAGAAAAATTGCATTCAAAACATGTAGGCAATAAAGCTCAAAATCTCCTAGACAAGTATCAGCAGGTAACTAAACCCCTGCTGCTATTGAGATTGCCATTAATAATAAGTTTTCCCTCTTAGGTTTCTATGCCGCCTCCTGAACAATGGCTTTATAAGCCATTAATTCAGGACAACAGAGCTCACATTACACAGCTATTAAACTTGAACCTGTATCCCTGATGTGTACCTTGCAGGCAGCAGACCAGAATCTCTCCATCACAGCACACATATTCTCAGCATGAATGTGGACACTCACAGAAATCTAGGACACTCTGAAAGGGAGAAATACTCAGCCATGAGAAATCTTGTCCATACAGGATGAGTGAACTCACAGTAGATGGAGATCCAGCCCACAATGACTGAAAGTTCATTTGAGAGGTAGGAAGGAGACAAAACTTTCACGTTTAGGTACATTAAGGAAGACAGAATATTCTTTAGTTAACATGCACAGGCTTCATGAAATTCTGGAGCCTTTAAAGGATGGAGGAGAGAGAGGAAAAAGGGCAGGGCAAGGTGGAGAGGCAAACATCCTGGCTCATTTTTGTTTTCGAACTTGGAATGAGACAAATGGTGCTGGGCTCACAAAAAAAAAAAAAATCACAGAATAGGAAGATTCTAGGAAGAAATCAAACTTCCTGACAGAGCAATGCTGAGCAGTCTGAGTGAGAAGAGATGTTTGTAACCTCACGGGCACAGAATTCTGCAGGGAATTCTAGATCTGTGGCTACAACCAGGGAGAGGACCCAAAGGCCTTGCTGGGGGTGGAAGCCAATGCTTAGGCACTGCATAAAGCAGGAGATGATCACAAAAAGTAAAAGCAAATAATAAAAACGGGACGTGGAAAAACACATCAACAAAAGGCAACATCAGATGGGCTGCCCAGGGAGAGCTAGGTGGCCTTGTTTTTTCCAAGTTCCAACCTGCTAGAACACGTGGCAGACAAGAAGAGAAGGCAGAGATGCGAAAAACAGTTCTGACCCCCGAAGTTATCTCCAGCCCCTTAAGGTCCACAGGACCCTGTGTTCCTCCCAACTCCAGCCTCCTCTTCTGAGGCTGCCCTTCATTTCATCTGAGGTGCATTCTCCCCAAACTACTTTCCAAGTGAGAGTATCAAAACCTTTAAGAATAAAGGAATCTATTTTCAGCTAATTTAGTCACTAAACAGCTTGTTCTCATCCCTTCTAGTTTTGCTCAGAAAATTTTTGTATAATCCCCCCTTCTTGCCTTGTAAGAATAAAATGTAAAGGAAACATCTTCAAGTAAATTTTAATAATTACCTTCTCTTTCTTATTATCTCCTTTTGAAAATCTACCTTACACACAATACTTTAATTCTCACCTAGAAGCGATTTTGTGCCAAGGGACAACTGGTAATATTTGGAGACACTCTTGGTTGTCACGACTGGGGGATGAGGGATTTACTACCAATGCCTAGTGGGTAGAGGCCAGGGAAACTATTCAACATCTTACAAAGACCAGGACAGATCCCACCACAAAGAGCTATCTAGCCGAAAACGTCAACAATACCAAAGATAACAGAAAACCTGTTCTAGGACAAGAAATCCATTAGAATGGCTTTAAAGAAAGACAGAAAATAGCAAATACATTATAATATACCTTAAGATTCCTTCATAAATAGTAATTCTTTTATAAACACAAATAAAACACACAATAATTTAAAATTCCATGGGAGAGGGGGAAGGGCAGCTGCAAGTAGCCACTTAAAGTCCATTAGACTTGTTATCATACAGGATTGTTAGTTCAAAAATCTATAAGGGCAAACAAGCTGTGTAGCTCAGCAGGTGGGTGAAGACAGGTCAGATCTGATTCCCTATCATAAACCATGCCTACCTAGCTAAATTGGGACACCTTCTGGCACTCTGTCAATAATGAGTGAACTATCTTACCTATAAACATTAATTTCAACTTTTTTTAAAATAGTTTTTGATTTTGCTGTTTTCTCTAACTTCTTGTGCAAAACAAAAGTCCCTTCATGTAAACTGTGATCCAGCTAAGACTAGGTCTCTATTTTTGCTCCCCACCAAGTAAATAATTCCCATTACTAAACATCCTTGTTTATTGTGAGGGCCTGGAGGAGACGGTTATGTGTGTTAAGATTTACGCTTCAACGCTCTCAAATAAAATACATCCAGAGGTAGCAAAGACAATTATTACAAATGCACCCTTAGTGCATACAGCAAAAATTATAATCCAAAGCTACAAATCTTATCAAAAAAAAAAAAAAATGTTTCAGTTAAATGAGGTTATTTTACGGCCTCCAAAGTCGCTTCAGGTTCAAGTCCCACTGGCGACCCTGCTTCTTCGAACCTCACCAAACCACACACCACCACAAAGTTGAGTCCTCAGTCGCTCAGGGCCAAGCCAGTACCGTACACCGTTCATCATCACTACGGCCTTTCCGGGTGCACACAAGTGGGCGTGGAGGGTTGAGTGGCCCGCGGATGTCACCGACCCGCCCCCACCCAACTCGAGATCAGGGTCCCATGAAGATCCCTTCTATTCAAACTCAGGATAAAAGGAATCATTTAAAATCCTGATGTCCCTGCTCCAGACACGATTCTGATTCCCACTAACGTGATCTCGAATACGTCCGCCCGTCCTAAGCCCTCACCCCGGGTGGCCAAAACGGCTCCCAGCGCCAGGACGCCCGCCGGCGGTGCAACAGGCCAAGCGCAGACTCGACGGCGCTCCCGGGCGCGCACACTCAGGGGTGCAGATTCGGGAGCGCTCCCAGGCGTACACACTCAGGGGTGCCGACTCGAAAGAGCTCCCGGAGTACACGCTCAGGTGTGCAGATTCGGGCGCGCTCCCAGGAGTACACGCTCAGGGGTGCCGACTCCAAAGAGCTCCCGGAGTACACGCTCAGGGGTGCCGACTCCAAAGAGCTCCCGGAGTACACACTCAGGTGTGCCGACTCCAAAGAGCTCCCAGGAGTACACGCTCAGGTGTGCCGACTCCAAAGAGCTCCCAGGCGTACACGCTCTGGTGTGCCGACTCCAAAGAGCTCCCAGAAGTACACGCTCAGGTGTGCCGACTCCAAAGAGCTCCCAGAAGTACACACTCAGGTGTGCCGACTCCAAAGAGCTCCCAGGACTACACGCTCAGGTGTGCCGACTCCAAAGAGCTCCCGGAGTACACGCTCAGGTGTGCCGACTCCAAAGAGCTCCCGGAGTACACGCTCAGGGGTGCCGACTCCAAAGAGCTCCCAGGCGTACACACTCAGGTGTGCCGACTCCAAAGAGCTCCCAGGCGTACACACTCAGGGGTGCCGACTCCAAAGAGCTCCCGGAGTACACACTCAGGGGTGCCGACTCCAAAGAGCTCCCAGGCGTACACACTCAGGGGTGCCGACTCGGGGAGCGCGCCCAGGCTCTCACTCAGGTGTGCGCAGACCCGGCAGGACCTATTCGAGCGCGCTGACTCGGAAGCGCTCGTCCGAGTGCGGGATCGGGGAATACCGATCATGCCAGGGAAGCCAAACCGAAGTAGCGCCTCACCAACTCACCTCTTCCAGAAACTTGGTCAAATCGTACACTTTGTGGTGCAGGATCAGCCAGGTGCTTTTGCTGTGGTTGTGCTTCTGAATCTCTTCCAAGGTGTAGTACTTCACCTCCTTGTCAGACTGCTCGGCCATCTCTGCGCGCGGGGAGCCAACCCGGCACACTCAGCCACCAGAGAAGGAGAGCGCGCGTCCCAGCAGGCGCCGCCCGGGGCATTCCCCCAGCGCACTATACCGCGCCCTAGGCTGGGCGGCCGGCGCTGCGGTGGGCGTTACAAAGCACGGCCTCCGAGGATAGGCCAGCATCCTTGTCACTCATGAGGCCCGGCCTGTGACCGACCGACCCCCTGCACCATCCCCAGCGCGCCCCCGCCCAGAGCCCGGGTGTTGATTGGCTGCTGGAGGTGCCCTTCACAATCTCCGCTGCGGGAGTGCGCGGAGGGCGGAAAGGAGCTTCGCCGAGTCTGCGCAGAAGGCACTGGGCGTGATTCCAGGGCGGGGACTGAGCCGCAGGAGGTGGCCGGAGCTGTGGGCGCTGGGGGTGTCCCCTGCTAAGTCACCTTGCGTGAGCGCAGGAGGGCTCACTGCGTGGATGGGGCCAGTGCAAAGTCCTTTCCCTCGAGGGCAGCGACCTCAGCACAAAAGTCGGGGTGTTTCCTAATCACATCACCCCTCAGTCCCAAGGTTAATCTGCAACAAAAGTAGCAAAGCTCCAAGTCCACGAAGGGGACGTCACGGGACCACTGTCAGTGTGCGCGCTGAAACAGTTTCACAACCTAACCTCTGCGAAGCAAAGTGCTACTCCCAATAAACTGCACGGAAGGAAGAAAGCCAGGGAAATTATTTTTTCCACGAAAAGCAAAAGCATAGGGCGGCGCCTGTGACTCAAAGGAGTAGGAGTAAGGCAGCGGCCCCATATACTGTAGGTGGCGGGTTCAAACCCAGCCCCGGCCAAAAACTGCAAAAAAAAAAAAAGCAAAAGCAAATGTATTCTGTAACTCTGAAATAGTTTCTCTGCGGCTGACCCATGACAGAGCAAGGACTGGCCTCAGTCTCCTTCCTGTCATATTATTACCATCGCGTTTGGGGTAAATTGAGGTGAACAGCTCTTAGAATAAGATCTGGAAGGGTACTGCCCCAAGGCACTCGGCTCTCCCTTAAGACAAGAGGTAAAGTATCACCTAAGAACGTCAAATATCTCAGGGAAAATAAAACTGAGAAAATTCGAGCAAATTAAAAAATCCTTTGATAGTTTGTTTAGGCCCTTTTCAGCAATGGTAGTTAATTCCAAAAAGGACTACTCAAGCAGCTCATCTCCCGCAGGGACTCAGCAAGGTTCCTACATGTATTGGGGGCCTGATAAATGTTTGTTCCTGCCCCCTGCCCCCACCCCCCCTTACCTCCTATAGAGGAATGCAAGCCCATCCAGAAGAAAACATTTTTCAAAGCATTCCAAAATATTTACAGAATTTTTTCTTTCTCACTTTTTGACACCAAGCAAACATTTCCAAGTGTAACACTTTGTTAACTGAAGGATATTTCTAAGGACTAAGAAATGTAAAAAAGAAAAAAAAGAAGAAGAAAGTAAATTATTTGTACTATAATACCAATTAACTATGGTTCACATATAATATATAAATATTTTATTTCACATCAACTGACAAAATATAATGTTGAAATTATTTTTAAGAAATTGCTGGTTGGGTGCCGTGGCTCATGCCTGTAATCCTAGCACTCTGGGAGGTTGAGGAGGGTAGTTTGCTTGAGCTCACAGTTCAAGACTCCTGTCTGTACTAAAAATACAAAAACTGAGGCAAGAGGATCGCTTGAGCCCAAGAATTGGAGATTGCTGTGAGCTATCACACCACATCACTCTACCCAGGGCAACAGGTTGAAACTCTGTCTCAAAAAAAGAAAGAAAGAAAAAGAAATTACTGTACTTTTTTAATTTTTTCCAGTGGTAAGACAGAATTTATTTACAGAAAAGAATACAGACAGCACTAAAGCTCCTGATAGAGAGAGAGAACTCAAGTGAGGAGAGAAAAGCTCTCTCCGTTTCTCTCTCGGTCTTTCCCCATCTCCCCCTTTAGGCTTTTAGTCTCAGGGTATAAACGAATGAATAGAGTTCCTTCCTCAGGGGCAAGGTGAATGAATGTATCAATGAATGGACACAGTCCGTTCATGGAATTAAGGCCTAGGAAATTCACATGAAATTGACCTAGGCATAGGAAATGGGGGTTCCACATTTAATCCTATGTGTAAACTGAAGGAGACACCAAGGCACAGGTGTCTCCTCGGCAGTTGTCTGGCCTTTTTGGCTACTGGAGCCTCTGGTGGGGATTGGAGGTTCTCCTCCTTGCCTGTCATCCAACCAGCTGATTCTTCAGCTGCTGCCACAGCATAGACACCGCCAAGGAGGCGGCGGCAGGTCTGGGAAGTCCCCCAGCTCCACTGAGCTGGCTAGGGCACCAAATGTCCTGAGTGAATTCTCCCTCTCCAGTTAGAAACTCTAACTGCTGTTAGGGAAAAAGGACGAAGACTGGATCTAACTGCTTCCTGCTGAATTGGGCGATGATAGAAGTGGGCAGTTAGAGTTTCTCCGGAGGCAGAGTGATACAGGGGTTCATGGACTGGAACCATTTTTATTGCGTGTGGCTTGATGACATTTCCAATCTCCACCGCTTTTGCCTTCCTCAGGGTGTCCAGAAGTCTCACACTGTCTCCCTGTGGCCCCAAAGGGAAGTTTCTGGGCAGATCCCACCTGCCAGAGATGCCTGGAGTCCTCTCTCCCCAGTCTCACCATGCCCAGTTGCAAGGAAGCTGTTACTCGGCCGCCATCTTGCTCCCCTATCTGCTGTACTTTTTTAACCTTTAATTTTGAAATAATTGTAGGTTCACAGGAATCTGCAAATTTAGTACAGAAAAGTACAGTATACCCTTTTCTCAGTTTACCCCAATGGTGGCATCTTAATGTGTAATAACTATGTATGTGCACAACATCAAAACCAGAAAATTTACATTGGTACAATGTATGTGCCCCCCTAATCCTCCAGAGGGAGCAATGGTAAGATACATTCTAAAACCCCAGCAGATTCTGGAAACCATAGATACTACCCAATCTGATTGCTGTCATGAAAGCTAATTGCATGAATTGGGCCATTCTTTGCATAACCAACTAAAACTGAGTTAAGAGGCCAGGGAGAAAAAGCACTCAGGACATATAATATTGCGAGATGAATATAATTTTCTACAAGCCTAGCTGCTGAAACTGCCTATTGTAACTTGAAACCATTTTTATCTAGTACCTAATTGAACTGACCTGCTGCAACTCTAAAACCAGATTTGCCTACAACCATCACTCTCTAGTCAGAACTTACTAGCTCCCCAAAACTTTACTATTGCTAATGAACTTCCTTTCATAGCAATACATAACATTTGCACTTTTAAAAACCGCTAATGTTCTCTTTGTTTTCGGGCCATATCAAATACCAGCAGGTCAACGTATAAACCCAGAATTTCAATTCTTGCTTCTCAAATATTACATTTTAGATTTAGAGATTCAACCCTGCATTTTAACTTCAACACACTTGGTGTCAGAAGTGGACAGAGTGTCAGAACTAGTTCCAGCCCACGGAACTAGTTCAAGGCACCCGTACTGGGGCCTTCTGAACCCTCATACCTCTGCTTCAATGGGTGCCTCTTACCTCCCTGTGAGTCTCTCTTAGACTGAACTCCTGATTTTGCTAGAGATCTGTTTTATAGAGGTGGGTGAGGGGGTCTTTCCCCTCCAGATTAGATTTCCTGTTGGGTAGGATTAATTTCCCTCCTGTTGACCTCTGCTATGAGGTTTGAATGAGGGAATTTCTCTCTTCATTTGCAGAAAACTATCATCTTCTCTGGTAAGTATGTTCTTTATTTTCCACTAGTGCTTGCATTTATTTGGCTTTTGTATATTTGGTATTAAACCAAATTGCCTAAATAAATTTAGTTACATATGGGCTCTCAAAGTTGAAAGGCATGCCAAGATATTTTTGAAACTCCAGTTGGTAACATGTTCAACCATTATAGGGATTATTCGGTCTGTTCTTAAAACTATTAAGACCACAGCTATACAATCATACACTACAAATAAGACTCATATCTCAATTGATATCTTGAGGTCAAATCAAATTCAGGACTCAAAGATTACCCCTTGCTACAAAATACTGTCTCAAAGGTAGCTAAAACTCTTTCTTCTCTAGAGATTTGCCTTACCCTTCTTACGATTCCTTCTCCTTTATCCTTCTGTATGCTAAATTCTCTTTCTCTAAAACTCCTCAGCTATTCCAGCACACTGATTATTTAAGTAAAAACACTTCAAAACCATCATATATAAAAGAAAATTATTTTGACCTTCATGCTGTTTCTTAAGAGCAAAAGATAAAATTCCCTGGGGCAGCACTTGTGGCTCAGTGAGTAGGGCACCAGTCCTTTATACAGAGGGTGGCAGGTTCGAACCTGGCCCTGACCAAACTGCAACAAAAAATAGCCAGGCGTGTGGCGGGCACCTGAGGCAAGACAATCACATAAGCCCAAGAGCTAGAGGTTGCTGTGAGCTATGATGCCACAGTACTCTACCAA
The DNA here is from genome assembly GCA_963573935.1 of Arctocebus calabarensis. NCBI lineage: Eukaryota > Metazoa > Chordata > Mammalia > Primates > Lorisidae > Arctocebus > Arctocebus calabarensis. The sequence goes on along the minus strand of CAUYON010114574.1, from coordinate 2,018 downwards.
GGGTGACAAAGTGACACTCTGCCTCTAAAAAAAAAAATTCCCAGCGGCACCTGTGGCTCATTTTCAAGATTTTTATTCATTTTATGTTTCTTGCTCTACCAACAGAGCTAGCCAAGCATCTGTTAATTTTTATTCATTTTAAAATAAAGAATTTATGACTTGAACTATTTTTTTCCCCATGTACATTTATAACATGCCAGTATGTTTGCTGAGAGCCTTAGATCATTTGGGTTGTAGGACAGCATGACAAGCAGAGAACAACGGACAATATCTGACCATCAGGCAAATTATAGACATCTGAAGTTCACTGCTGACAGTGAGTATCCCTCAATAGACTTCAGACACTGACAGTTAATCACATGTAGGGCATCTTACCATAAACACCTTCTCAGGCACATTTTTCTTGCAGGTCCATCTTGGAGTCAGAGCAGGCCTATAAGGGCAGTAAATGTTTGATTGTAAGACACAGTTTAACTATAAAAATTTTTTAAACATATTTTTGGTTCTAACACAAGTAAACAGAACAAGGGTAAAATAGTATAGAAAAAGAAAATTCCAGATATCCTATTTAGCTTTGTAAAGTGTCCAAGGTTCTGAAATATAGCTGATGAGTTTTCCATAATCAGGTCACCCAAGTGAGAAGCTTAGGAATCATCCAGGTCATCCTTGAAATCTAATCCATCACCAAGTCCTGCAAATTTAACTTGTTAAACATCTCTTTCCTCAAAATCAAATCCATCACCATGTCCTATGGATTTTACCTGTTAAAACATCTTACTAATCCGTGCTCCAGATCTGCCTTCTGGGATTATCTACCTATCCTATTAAGGTCCCAGTAGTTTCTTCTAGTCTCTAAGTACTTTGATCCAGACTCCACAGAGGCCTGGACCCAAGGTTAAAATCTGATCACATCACTACTTGCCTAAGGCCTTCCCATGTCTCCTGATAACCAAAGTTCAAATTCCTTACCACAGTATGCAATACCATCCAAGATCTGGTACCTGCCTATCTCTCTAGCTTCATCCTTTGTCATTTCTGCCTCAAACCTGAGAGTCTCATAGTACAGAGCACACCTTCCTCACTCCCAGATCCCTACTCAAGGTTCCTCCCCTGCCAGAGTGCTCTCCTTATTCCCTTTTGCCACTTTCCCTCTACCGGCAAAAGGATAGGGAAATAAACATTATTATGTGATGTTTTTCACATATAAAATGGATGCAGCTTATGTTTTATACATTTTTAAACATAACATAAAAAAAAAACAACGAACCATTCACTCAACACAGGTTGTGTGTTCCTTCTATAACCCATCTGCTGTCTCCCTCAAGATAATCACTACCCTCAATTGTCTATCATTTTCTCGCCTGTAAAAACACCAGTTCTTCACAAGTGTACTTAGCTTTGCTTTAAAAAGTATCAAGCTTTATAAAAATGGGGTTATATACTATATGGTCTTTTGGAACTATTTTTCTCCATTCAAAATTGTGTTTTTAAAATTCATCCACGTTGAACAGAAGAATGTACAAGAATGCTCTGAGCAATACTTTTCATAATTATCCCAAGCTAGAAACAATCTAATTGTTCATTAACTTTATAAAAGATAAATATGTTGAAATTTCTACACACAATGGAATACCATATGGTAATGCAAATGAATAACTACTGCTATCGTCAACCATATGGGTAAGTTTCACAAACATAATGTTTACAAATAAAGCTAGATGCAAAAAAGTTCATGTTTGAACTCTTGTGATTTTATTCATACATGCTTTAAAAAAAGCAAGATTAATCTATGTTGTTAGAAGTCAGGATGGTTGTTACCACTGAGGAAGTGGGTTAAGTGGCTTGAACAGGGCACAATAAGGCGGGAGATGTTCTATTTTTCTTTTTTTTTTTTTTTTTGTAGAGACAGAGTCTCACTTTATCACCCTGGGTAGAGTGCCGTGGCGTCACACTGCTCACAGCAACCTCCAGCTCTTGGGCTTAAGCGATTCTCTTGCCTCAGCCTCCCTAGTAGCTGG